>BQNB010007567.1:0-49424 GCA_026074375.1 Tanacetum coccineum
TTCAATTAGCAGATGCTTCAGGGATTTCAATGTTGCCAAATACTGAAATTTTTGAGGCGATGGGTAATATGGGGTATCCAACTGACGGGACTTTTACATTTTGGAAAAGTCATTTTACACCCTAATGGATATTTTTAATCCATCATGTTTTACATTGTATGAGTCCTAAAAGTGGGGGATGGGATCAATTTGGTAGCAATATTGCAGCTGCTTTGATTTGTCTTTCCACTGGCAGGATTTATAATTTTTCCAAATTAATCGTTGATGGAATGGTGGCCAATTTGAAAAGCAAAACAAAGTTTTTGATGTACCCTCGCTTTCTACAAATAATTTTAGAAATTCAAACAGAAAGTAAACACCCTTATTTACCTATTGCTTTGACAAAAAAGATTTTTGGGAATATGAAACGGGGTTTTAGGGGGGTACCAAGACCTTTATTGCCTGCTATGTTGCATGTTGTTGCTGCAGATCTTAGTGCAGGTCAAGCAGATCCAGATGTAGCTCAATCTCAACCATCAACTACTGCTCTAGTACCATCTACATCTCCACCACCAGTACAATCTCCACCACATATCACTGAACCTACACCTACACCTGTACCTGAACCTGACCATGAACCCATGGAGCACACTTCTGAAGAACCATCACCTGTACACCAACACCTTTCACCAACACAGGAGCCTGCAGACAAACAGATGAATGTAGATGATTTGCTTCAGTTGGTTCCTCAATTAATGTTAAGGATTGCTAGCTTGGAGTAGGATCTCAAACAGACTAAGCAGACCATGGGAAATGCCATTATGAAGTTGGTAAAGAAAATGGAGGGTGTTTTGAAAAGGAGAAATGTGGTTCTATCAAATTCAAAAGATGAAGAAACTGAGGCTCAGGGGAGGAAATTTCATGATGATCCTCTAGTTTCTTTGGTACAAGGGCTTGTTACTCCTTCAAAGACTACTATCAATGCTTCAGGGGAGGAACAAGTTGAAGACATAAGCCCTACTACATTAGAAGCAGCTAAAACTCTCTCAAAGATTGCTTCTCAAAAGTCAAAGTCTGTAGATAAGGGAAGGAGATATAAGAGAAGAAAAGAGTCTAAGGGAAAGAATGTTGTCACTGGCTTAGACTTTCAAGAAGAAGTTAATACTGGCAATGAAGGAGTTAATACTGGCAGCATTACAGTTAGTACTGGTAGTGGCCAAGTTACTACTGACAGTATTAAAGTATCCATACCTTCTCCAGTTAGAAGTAGAAGAGAAGGAAAAGCTCCTATGACAGAAGAAGAAGAAACTCAAGCTTCTAAAAAGACAAAAGAAAAAATTCTTCAAGAAGAAGCTAGCCTTGCTGAAGCCATCAGGTTAGATGTCTTAGAGAAAGAAGAAGTGGCTAAACAAGTTCACCTAGATGCACTCTTAGCTCAAAGAATGGCTGAAGAGCAAGAACTAACTGAGCAATAAGATCTTACCGAGGAACAAAAATAGAGAAGAGCTCAAGTTCAGTTTCAAGCTCAATACTATATAGAAGAATATTGGAATGTCATTAGAGCAAAGCTTGAAGCCAATGCAGAGTTAAAGGAGAGTGTGCTAGGAAAAGATCTTAATGAAGAAGACTTTGCAAAGAAAATGGTAGAGTTGGTGAATCAAAGAAAGAAGCAATTTGCAGAGGAAAGAGCAAGAGAAAGAAGAAGTAAGCCTATGACCCAATCACAGCTGAGAACTTATATGTCAAACTACTTGAAGAATCAGGGGACATGGAAGTTAACTCAATTGAAAAAGCTCACTTTTGAAGAAGTAAAATCAGAATTTGAAAAGCTGGTTAGGCAGGTTGATACTTTTGTCCCTATGAGCTTTGAAGCAACAAAGGAAAGTTTGAAAAAATTTGGTGTAGAGCTTCAGGCTAAAACTGTAAAAAGACTAAAGATTGGTGATAAAGATGCTCAATCTACAAAAGAAAAGGTTGCTGAAACAAAGAAAGATGAACCAACAAAGAAGAAAGGAAAGAGGAGGAAGCAGATTGCAAGAAAAGGACTTCATACAGACAAAGATGAAACTAAAAAGGATGAAGATAGTGATGAAGATGATTCTTTTTCAGGTACACAAGTTCTAATAAATCCTGTCCCTGTAGCCACTAAACCTCCTAGTATAGTGACTTATAAGATCATGAAGCGAGGAAAGAAAGGAGTATATCAAATTATAAGAGCAAATGGTACAGTTAAGATTTACATAAGCTTTGGAGCCATGCTCAAGGATATTACAAGAGATGATATTACAGAGATTTTTAGGATTGTTATGCAAAGATATGGAATGGATGGACCAGAGGATGAATATG
Source organism: Tanacetum coccineum (assembly GCA_026074375.1). NCBI lineage: Eukaryota > Viridiplantae > Streptophyta > Magnoliopsida > Asterales > Asteraceae > Tanacetum > Tanacetum coccineum. The sequence goes on from BQNB010007567.1 coordinate 2,326, forward strand.
AGAAAGTACTTTGGAGATACTTAAAGAATATGTTTGATGCACCTCTGAGTACAGATTCTATTTGGAGCTTACCAAGTCAACAAAGAATTATAAATTGGGTATATTATGATTTGTGCAGAGTACATTGCTTGAACTTGGATTCAGCAGAAATATACATGCTGACAGAAAGAAGTTATCCATTGTCTGCTGAGGTATGCAAAGCTATGTTAGATAAAAAGCTTCAAGGAGGTAAAGAAGATGAAGATTGTTATCAACTCTTGAAGAGGATGGAGTAGCAAGCAGGGATAAAGAAGGACTAATGGAATTAAGAAGGGTTTGGGTGTTGGCTAACCACCACACAACAAATGGTTATCAGTCCACCATGTCTAACAGACATAAGGATTGGCTAGTCTAGGAGCAAACGACTCTTGGCAAAAACTTCTCAAATCCGTTTATATGGTTAACAACTTGCCAATAAGCTGTATGGTTATCAACTCACCATATCTATATTTGTGAAGAGTTGGCTAGCCCACAAGATTATGGCTTGTGGTAAAGGTTGTGGAAAATCCATTTATATGGTTGACAGTTTACCAAAAACTGGATGGTATTCAACTTACCAATGATTCATGTTCAAAAAGTTGAACTGGTTATTAGTCCACCAGGGTGATGCCATAATTCCACCAAAGGATTAGCTAGCCCAAGAGCAAACAGTTACTTGGTAAAGGCTTCATCAAATCCGTTGATAGCTGGTGGTTTGCTAAAAATCATATGGTTATCAATGTACCATGGTTTATAAATCTAAACATTGGCTACTCCAGAGTTAATGGCTAACTGGTAAAGAGACATCAAATCCATTAAATTTTTAATGATTCACCTCTCATAGGAGTTAACACACCTGGAAGTGATGAGAATAGTATGAAACTTTATGATTTGATGTACATTTTGTCAATGTTGCTGAAAAGATTTAATGCTGAAAAGGTTAGATGCTGCAAAGATCAGATAATGACGATTCAAAGAGTTGCTGATAGAAGTCAAGAAACTGATTCTGATACAAGCTAATCATAGAGTTGCAGTTTCAGAAGGATTACAAAGATAATGTTTACAACATCCTCAGGAAGCTTAAGATGAAGACACTCAAAGAAACTTGAAGTTCACAAGTGAAGATCAAGTTAGGGGAGGATTGTTGGGAAATATTGTAAACAAACTTAAGTCTGCCAGTACTAAGTTAAGTCTGGTAGACATAGTTAATACTGCCAGTACTGAGTTAAGTCTGGTAGACATAGTTAGTACTGTTCTTGTTTTAGTTAAGTCTGTTAGTAATAGAATAGTTATCTTAGAGAGAAATTATAAGAAATGATAAGCATTATCCTTTAATGCATTTGTAAAGCCCATTAGGGTTTTCCTTGGTGTATAAAAGGAACCCTACGGCATAGAGGCTAGATATCAATTCAATCAGTTCATTAGCAAGATTGAAATAGAAATTAATAGCAAATAACAAAGTTTTATATATTGTTCTTCTTAGTACTTGTGTTAAGATTCCGCATTAGCACATAGTATTCATAGTCATTGTCTCTCATATACTTGATTTGGATTTATCCAAGTTATCTATTGTCTTGCAAAAGGCTTAACAGATCCTAAACCTTAAGACCTACACCAATTGTATGCTATCCTGATATATTATTGCCTAAGTCACTTTATGCCACAAGTCCCCCCACATCATGGGCCATTAATCACCGTAACGTGAACGTGAATATTGTGGATAGTACTATTGGATCTGACAAGTCCCGTTTGTGTTAGCCAGATTAGGTAACCAAACGCACTATATTTGAAAACTCATAATAGGCATATGGCAATTACCTACATGGGGGCCAATATTATGTATATCATGTTTGATTGATATATACTGGTCAGTTTGAGTGCCATGAGCTTCAGGCAATAATACTATTTTCTTATGATAATTGTACACGCATGCAATTATTACCATTATGGGTATAACATCGTAGCCCACTAATTTTGATGACTTGTATTCAAACTGTTTGTCATAAACCTATGAATTTCACTCAACCATTGTGTTGACCTTTTTAGCATGTTTATCTCAGGCAATTGAGCAACTTATGCCACGGAGTGGCACAGACTTGAAGATGGCTAAACTGTTATCATTCAAACTTTATGTTTTCTTGTAGATTTTGGGACCTCCGTTTGTAAAAACTGTGATGAATAAATGAATGATAATAACATTTTTCAAAACGTCTCTTTATGAGTCGTTTTCTATGATTATGACTATTGTACTATGAAGTAATACCCCAGATTAGCTTCCGCTGCTATATTTGTCAAAATGGGAGTGTTATACAAATATTGAACCCTAAAGCGAATTTATTTCCTCCACCAATAAATATTGAACTCTAAAACAATATTAGAGATTAAAAGAGTCAAATTTGAGATTATACTTTATACTAAACGGCACTCATTTTGGTTTAGTACCGGTTTACCCGGTACCACTGGTAGCGGTATAGGCATGCCTTTTGGTTTTGAAATCGAGACTACACATTTTGGCGGGAAAAAGTACAGTACTTCTTTAACGGTGTCGTATGATACCAAATGGTACTATGCTCATCCCTACTGTCAAGTAAAGAAACGAACACATATGCCCTCAAAGACTAAGAGTGCGTTTGGTTTATTACTCGAAATCACTATTGGTATGGTTTTGATAAATGAATCGAATGAAATTAATGATTATATATTCATTGCTCATGTTTAGTATGAAAATCAAATATGGGTATTACATTAGTATGTGTTCAATTTAAATATTAAAAAATAGCCCCACTTTCATATTTAAAGATATATTAGAAAAAATATTAAAATATGTTTGATAGAAAATGATGCGCTTAAAAATATATATTAAAATATGAGTCATTTGACCATTATCACTCATACCAACCTATTTGCCTTTTAATGAGATTATGGGTTTCAACTTACTTTTTTGATTTCATTTCCGGTAACCAAATTATAACAATGAGTATCATACCATTCCCTGATTCCAAAAAGCACATAACAAACGCACCCTAAGTGGTCGGGTCTCTAAGAGCATCCACGATGCAAAAAGTTTTTAATGATCTTTTGTATTTAATGTATACATTTTTAGCAATGTTTTAAAAATCGGGTTTCTAACCGACCCAGTCGAGTCACCGGGTCACCGAGTTACCAGTTCAACCGGTTCGACCACCGGGTCAACCCGGTCTTGCACAACAAAAAAGTAAAAAAATATTTGTAATGTTAAAAAAACTTATATATATAAATCATGAATATTCTATATATTAAGCCTAAAAACCATTTAGTAATAAATATAACATGTAAATATAAAATTACGTCGCAAATATATATAAGTAACTTGCTTTATTTGTAAAAAAGCACGAAAAACCAAAACCCGGCCGGGTCTCGTAAACCCGGTTGACCCTGGTCACTTCAAACCCAGCGGGTCTAACCGAGTTTCAAAAATATGATACCCGACTTAATTTGATCTAGTTTTTAGACTAAAACCGGTTCGACCGGTTGAACCGGACGGGTCAAACCGGATTTCAGAACATTGATTTTTAGTGTAGTTGCATTGAATGCCTTTAATGCATAAGTCATTAATGGCTGATAGGTTTTTACGAAAGCTTGGTATTGTACAAGCCTTTTGTAAAAAGCTTTTGCAAAACTTCATGCTATAATCAAAAAAGCTATTCTAAAAGCATATTAGTCACTACAAAATAAAAGACATTTGGTGACTAAATGTTTTGCTGACTAATAAAAACATATACAAATGTAATTTGAGTAAGTAATAAAGGGGGCACTAAAAGTCTATTCTTACACTATATTTAGTAAGTAAAAGGGTTAAATTTTTAGTGCCTTTTGTCATTAGTAAGCAAAAAGTGTGAATTTCTTTACACCAAATTATATTTAAGATGTTCTAGCCACTTTCTTTTACAATTAAAAGTAAGCAAATGTTCACTTTTAAGAGTAATCAAATGTTCATTTTCTTTTACAAATGACACTTAATCGTGTATATTTAAGAGTAAGCAAATGTTCACTTTTAAGAGTAAACGAACATTTGCTTACACTTAAAAGTGAACATTTGCTTACTCTTAGATGTAAAAGAAAGTGACTAAAACATCTTAAATATACTTTGGTGTAAAAGAAATTCATACATTTTGCTTACTAATGACGAAAGGAACTAGAAGTTTGACATTTTTGATTACTTAATATAGTGTAAGAATTGGCTTTTAGTGCCCCCTTTATTACTTACTATTTTCTTTTTAGTAAGAGTTGACAAAATAGCTTTTCGTGACTCTTTTCTTATTATTTGCTTATACCTGCATTAGTGAGCAAATGTCACAAATTTTGTAGTGTGACCTCTAACACTGCTAACATATGTATTCTTAGAACACCATATATCCCTAGAACACCATTAGGGTGCCACGATTTTGCAGTAGAAGCATAAGTTAAGAAAAATGGTTGTGATGCACATTTTTTTCTTTTGACAAATAAAGGAAACACCTTGATACGAATTTAAAAACATTCGAATTTGCATCGCTCATAACTGAATATACTTATATTGTAGTAGTATTTGTTATATAGAAGGTTGAAATACTTGGTTGGCAGTAGGTTTGTGGCTATGTAATCATGAGTTACATAATAAAATTGTATACTTGTATTGTATTCGTTTTATAAGATTGACTATTTATTTCATTCAAGCCTTCAAGATTCATTTACGAATATTTTAGAAGTATGTCTGTTTGGTACGACGGAATGAAGTAGTGACAGAATGAAATGAACATCGTAATGGAATAAATGAAGTAACGGAATGAAGCATTACAATTGTAATTATGTTTGGTTGCAAAAATAGAATGGAATGTAATTGATAATAAAAAGACTAAAATAGACTTTGGTGAAATATGTTTTTTTTGTTTGATGGGTAATTAATAAAGGGCTTTTATGTAATTGGCATTCGATTCCAAGATGTAATGGAAAAAAACAAGGAGTTCCTAATGAATGAAATTGATGATTTTTTTATGTAATGAGTGATTGCATGTAATTCTATAATTGTAAACAAACATGATATTTTTCATTCTGTCGTAATGATCATTTCCATTCATACTCTCATTATGACGTATCAAGCACTACGTAGTGTGAAATCTTTTATTTAGGACTCTTGTGTGATCTTTAATAAATGATCAATTAATTATTTTTACTGAAGGCGTTACAAAGTCTGTGAGCAACCTATGGAAATGTCTCAATGTGTGTACCTGGATGTTTAACCCAATCGGGCTGGTTCTGATAATCACTTAGTCTCGCTTTGCTGGGCTGTTTCCGGGCCATGCCAGTACGGAACTGGGCTTAGTTCTAGCCCGCTATATTTTAGTTACTTTAGTTGTTTGGTTGGGCCTGGAGCCCATTATGATAATGCGGTCCAGGCCCGGAGGCCTGATATACCTATTATACGTCATCAACTCCCCCCAGTCTAGTATGTTTTATTGCGTGCGAATTTGTAGCGTGCGGTAGATATGACTAGACTCATGTTCCGGCACTGTGCATTACCTTCCCTCTTCCGCGTGTGTTAGTTTTTTCGTGACGTTCTTTCCCTTGGGTAGGTGAAGCGTGGGTGACGTGGCCCCTTCTTGGCCTTTCATATTCTGACCGATTTGACTGCTCGGTCAGTTTTGCTCTACTGGCATCACTAATTTTACTTAAGATCCTGGCCATTGACTCGGAAGTCATGGCCACGTGTAATCATCTGAGAGTACCGTGAATTTATTATACCAAAAGTATAAATACTCGGCTCGATTTTACTGTTTCCTTTTTCATCTTCTTTTATCTATTTCGCCATTGTTAAGTTTTTCAAGCTTTTGGAACCTTTTAATCTGCCATTCCTATTTCATCGAAGAACTTCAAATCTCAGGTTAAGTTTTTGGATCTTTCTCCTCTATCATGAGTTCGATTACCGATATTAAATGTGTGCTTACACAAAAAACCCTTGATACTTTTTGTCACAAGTTTCATATACCGAAAGAGGTGCACCCCGTTTTACCCGGTCGTGATGATACAATACATGAGAGACCTGCTGGGAAGATTGGGTTGTATACTAGGTTTTTTGATTTTGCTAATTTTAGATTACCTCTGTCTACCTTCCTTGTGGCTGTGCTTAGGCACTTTCGTATCAATATATCCTAATTATCTGTCATTGGAGCGGCCAAGGTTTCCCATTTTGAAATCTTATGTCGTGTTTACGGGATTACACCAACTGTTGGTTTATTTAGGTGTTTCTATGTGAATTCCAAAAAGAGTGGATGGATGTCATTTAGCAAGCGTTCCGATAACGCTCCCGTGTGCTATACGAAGCCCCTTGATTCTCTAAAGAGTTAGAACGACCATTTTTTCTGGGTAGATGAATTTGCTTGCCATGCCTCCTTCCCATGGCACATGACCAAGAACATTATTAGGGATCTTGCTCCGTTGGCCACTGAATTTAATGCGCGAGATTACACTACTCTTGTTGCTAACCCCTCTCCCTTCCGGAAATTCCCTGAAACTTTCCTGTGCTTGGTTGGAATTAGCCGCTATTATACGCTGGATGAAAATACTTATCCCCTGTTTTTGCTTAAGAACGGAGAGGGTGGATGCCTTGTGTCACATATGTGTTAGGATTTTTATATCTTGTTGTCTTGCGTCTAACTATAACTGTGTTCTTTGCAGATATGGATCTCTTTGCTTTCATCCATACCCCAGATCCTACCAAGGTGAAAATAGCTGAGCGTGAAAGAGGGGAAGATGAGCGACCGTTGCTGGAGACTACCGTTGGCCGTACTGTTCCATTACTTCTAATTATGGCTGCTCGCTCTAAAAGTGAGCTAGATTTGAGTATTGATGAGCTATTTGATGAGGGAGGTAGTGGGGATCAGACGGAACATAAAGATTCCGCGAGTGGTGAGCATGGCGTAAATATTCAGCCAGTTTGTGAGGCTGTGGAGACGGTTGTTGCGGAAGTGGTTCCTGTGCCACAGAGGCGCCATAGAAAAAGGAAAACTGTGGTTGCGGATGCTGGTGGGCCATCACATCATGCCAAAAAGGTAAGGGATGATCAAGGAACGGCGAGTAGGCCTACCATAGGAGGCAAGTCCATCTCCGCGGTTCAGAGGTTGATTGCTGAAGTTGTTTCGAATGCTAAGGTCAGGGTTACAGCCGCAACTACCATACCCTTTGTGGCATCTTCCGTCTCTACCACGTCAGAGCGTGAGGGCGGAGATCACACTGACTCACTGGCTGGGCTCGATCTTCGTAGCATTGGGGTTGCTCAGAGGTTTGTTATTTCTTTCGACTCTTCTCATCATTCTGATACTACTATTACGGAAGCTGAGGTTGATTCTTTTGCCAGGACTTTCGTACCGGTAATGACAACTGCTACTATCACTACTTCAACTGCTGATCCTGATGTGGTTGTTAAAGAAAATGTTGTTAAGCCCTCCATATTTTCTGCTGACTCTACTTCAGCTGGTGGGACTGATCCTGCCATGGGTGGTTTTACGGATCTTATTGAGAGTGATTTCCTTGTTGGTGGCATCCGTACCGTTATCAACCCTGATTCTGATCTCCAAAAGGTTTATGTTCCTTAGTGAAATGTAACTAACGGGTCCCGCCTTAATGATGGTGGTGTTTGCCGTACAATGGTTGATGAGTTCGCCCCCCAAAGTTTTTTGCCTCTATTCGTGGGATGGAACATGATCAACTTTTTGCTGAAGTTAACGTTAGGCTGCCCGGCAGATGTCTTTAAGTGCGGAGGTGCGAATGCGTACCGAGTATAATATTAAGGAGAAAAGGAGATTGAAATCCGTTGTTGAAGAAAAAGATGTTTTGCTGATGGCTCGGGATGAAGAAATTGAGAATCTCAAGGCACGACTGCTTTTAAAGGAAGCCGAGGCTACGAAGGCCATCCGCCTTCGTGCGGAAGCCTCTAAGTTTAAAGCCACTAAAAAATCCCTTCAGGATGAAGTGAGAGCCTTGAAAGAGACTAATGCCATCCTGGATAAGGAAAAGAGTGCACTAGGTGTGAAGGTAGCTGATCTTGCAGCCTCAGTTAAGGTTAGGGAACAGGAAGTTGCTAATTTGGATGCTCATGTGACTGTTGTTACGTCTCAGAGTGAAAATCTTGTGGATCAGGTACATATCTTTGTATTTAAAATTTCCCCTCTTGTTTACTTTTTATTTATTTATGCCTCCACGCAATTGGATGTGCATGAGTTAAAGACTTGCTCTGCTGGTCTGTAGGAGAAGGTCGCGGCGTATGAGGACTGTATGAGTCAGCTTGAGGAATTCCAAGATGAGCGAATGAAAGTTATAAACGAAAAATTCGACAAACTGTATGCTGACTTTATTGAAATGGCCCTTCACTTAGAGGAGAAGTTCTATCCTCATCTTTTTACTACTATATCCGTCTACCGGTGGCTTCTTACCCATGGCGTGGAGGTTGTTATTGCTAAATGTTTAAACTCGCTTGAATATCTCTCTGCCCTCGGGGCAGCTATTGGTAAATCTATTGAGAAGGGGATGCAGGATGGCTTAGCTGCTGGTATTACTCATGGTCAGGAAGGTAGGGTCTTGGCAGATGTTGTTGTGCATAATCCTTCTGTGGAAGCTGATTATGTTGCCGCTTTGCAACGGCTGCAGAGTGTGAACTTCTCCTTACTCGCTGAGTTAAAACTCAACAAGGACTCAAGTGTTGAAACTTTGATGAGTGTTCTTCGCCTGGAAGATACTCTTGCTGAAAGACTAGGTTTGAATGAATTGCAACCTCATGTCGACCAATTGATGGTCCCCATTCACCATTCACCGGACCAAACTGTCGTTGGTGCTACCGCTTTGTCACTTTCCTTGGATGTTTCTCACGCCCGCGTTCAAAAGATCAGGGATAACATTGCAAATCATAGACCCGTCCTCCATGACGTTTTTATTCCTTTAGCTGATCCCTTCTCCGTCGCGGCTTTGGAGGGTACGGGAAGTATTTCTGAGACTGTGCCTGCTACCACTGGGACTACTACAGCTTTGGCTACTACTCTGGCTTCCGTCAGCACTATTGTTCCCATTTCCGTAGATGATTACAATGTTGTGGTTACGGATGACCAGGCAGCTATGAACGAGAATGTTACTAATGACAATGCTGAGGACGTTAATCCCTTTCCTAATGTTGATGACGCGGAGTTGATTGTTCTAGAAGGACTCTCCTTTGCTTATGTTGTTTTGCTAAGATAGTTTATCGCGACCGCGTGTGGTCTCTTTGCTACGACCTTTTGTATGTGTACAATACTTCTAACAATTTTTATCCGTTAGGTACCGCGATCATTTGTGACTTTTTTATTGCGGTGAAATGTACTTGTACAATTGTTAATGCTTTAATGCATAATATGTTTCTGCTATCGTTTTAATATCGTATCGATATGTTTAACATGATAGTCTTACTTGAATATTTGTGGGTTATTCTCCCTATATTGGGTTTGCAATACCTCTTACGTACATAATTGAGTGAATTCTGAGGTTACTCATCCTTTTGTTATGCGGAATAACTTTTTATTGGGTCATGCCCTATTATGCGCGCGTCTTAATCACATAAAAAATAACTTTACAAAGTAAATGATAAAAGAATTTGGAATAAAAATTATGAAGGTAGCTAGGCTTCACTTTCATTAAAAAATTTAAGGGACATTACAATGCATAAATAAGATAGATGAAAGTGCATTACCCTACTACGGAGTCCGCATGGGGATTGCTTACATTTTGTGTATATAACACTTCTTGAGGTTGCTGACATTCCAAGTTCGCGGGAGCTGAATTTCCATATATCTCTTTAACTTGTATGCTCCCATTCCAATTGCTTCCGTAACTTCATATGGTCCTTCCTATTTGGGGCCTAGCTTCCCTGTGTCTTCTCCATGGCTTGCATCATTGTTACGGTATACTAGGTCTCCTGGTTTGAAACTTGTACTTCGAACTTTTAAGTTATAATACTTTTCCATTTTAGCTTTGCTTTTTGCCTTATGTATTGCTGCTTGTTCCCTTTTTTCTTCCAAGAGGTCGAGGTTTATTTCCAAAGCTTTATTGTTTTTTTCCAGTGACTTTTTTATTGCGGTGAAATGTACTTGTACAATTGTTAATGCTTTAATGCATAATATGTTTCTGCTATCGTTTTAATATCGTATCGATATGTTTAACATGATAGTCTTACTTGAATATTTGTGGGTTATTCTCCCTATATTGGGTTTGCAATACCTCTTACGTACATAATTGAGTGAATTTTGAGGTTACTCATCCTTTTGTTATGCGGAATAACTTTTTATTGGGTCATGCCCTATTATGCGCGCGTCTTAATCACATAAAAAATAACTTTACAAAGTAAATGATAAAAGAATTTGGAATAAAAATTATGAAGGTAGCTAGGCTTCACTTTCATTAAAAAATTTAAGGGACATTACAATGCATAAATAAGATAGATGAAAGTGCATTACCCTACTACGGAGTCCGCATGGGGATTGCTTACATTTTGTGTATATAACACTTCTTGAGGTTGCTGACATTCCAAGTTCGCGGGAGCTGATTTCCATCATGATCTCTTAACTTGTATGCTCCCATTCCAATTGCTTCCGTAACTTCATATGGTCCTTTCTATTTGGGGCCTAGCTGCCTTGTGTCTTCTCCACGGCTTGCATCATTGTTACGGTATACTAGGTCTCCTGGTTTGAAACTTGTACTTTGAACTTTTAAGTTATAATACTTTTCCATTTTAGCTTTGCTCTTTGCCTCATGTATTGCTGCTTGTTCCCTTTTTTCTTCCAAGAGGTCGAGGTTTATTTCCAAGGCTTTATTGTTTTTTTCCAGGTCAACTTCCGCTGTTCTTAGTGTGGGCATGCCGATTTCCGCCGGGATGACTGCTTCCGTTCCGTATGTTAATGAGAACGGAGTGTCTCTGTTGCTAGACTTTATCATGGTGCGGTGTGCCCATAGAACATGGGAGAGCTCTTCCATCTAATTCTTGCTCCTTGCATCCAACCTTGATTTAATTCCTTCTCCAAGGCTTCGATTTGCTCTTTCAACCAGACTGTTTGTTTGCGGATGTTTAACAGAAGCAAAGTGTTGGTGGATACATAGTTTCTCACACCAATCTTTGAATGGATTGTCCCGAAACTGTCTTCCATTATCCGATATGATCTCTCCTGGAAGTCCGAACCTACAAACAATATTTTCCCACACAAATTTTTTGATTTGGTTGCCCGTGATGGTTGCGACTAGCTTTGCTTCGATCCATTTTGTGAAGTAGTCAATAGCTACTATCAGGAATTTGACTTTTCCAGGTCCTTCCGAAAAAGGTCCGGCTATGTTAATTCCCCACTTATAAAATGGCCATGGAGACATGATTGGAGTTAGTTTTTGCTGCGGATTCCTTGGAATAGGCTTATGGACTTGACAATCTCCGCATGCTCTTATTAGTGCCCTTGCGTCCTTATGCATGGTAGGCCAATAATAACCAATTCTTAATGCTTTGGCCATGACGGATCGCGTGCCTGCATATATGCTGCAAGATCCTTCATGTATCTCCCTCAGAACATAGTTTGCTTGAAGTGGCCCTACACACCGTATCCATGGCCCAAGGAATGACTTTTTGTAGAGAGTCCCATTAATTACGGCAAAATGCTGCGACTTGCGTCGCACTGCTCTTGCTTCTTTCACATCCGCTGGCAAGGTTTCGTCCGTAAGGTATTCAAAAATAGGATTCATCCAGGTATTTCCCTCATCTTCTACGACTGCCAGTATTTCCACTTCACTTATAGATTTCTCTTTCAGCTATTCGACCAACACTTGTTTGCTCAAGTGTGCAAAGCTTATGGATGCTATGTTGCTGAGTGCGTCAGCTTTTTTATTTTCACTTCTAGGTACTTGTCTGATTGAGAACGCCTTGAAGCTGTTGGTGAGTGCTCTCACTTTTTCTAGGTATCGAATCATGTCAATCTCTTTTGCAATGTACATTTCGTTCACTTGGTTAGCTACCAATCGTGAATCAACATTTGCCTAAAGATTTTTAACGCCTATTTGTTCTGCTATCCTTAATCCAGCGATCAAAGCTTTATATTCCGCCTCATTGTTTGTTGCATCAAACCTGAATCTTAGAGCATAAGTGAATTCCATCCCTTCCGGGTTTGTGAGTATCAGTCCTGCCCCGGAACCATCTGTACAGGATGATCCATCCGTAAACAAGATCCAAGGTTCAGGGAGTGCCTCTTCCGCTTCCATTAGAGTGTCCGAAGACTCCTCTTTTGGTCGTTCGACTATGAAGTCCGCTAGAATATGCCCCTTAACTGATACTCTAGGTCTGTAATGTATCGCGTACTCACCTAATTCAATGCTCCATTTTTGTACCCTTCCTGCTACTTCTGGTCTTGATAACACCTGTTGTATTGGTTGGTCCGTGATTACTATGATTGGATGTGCCTGGAAGTAACTTTTTAAGCGCTTACTAGCATGTACTAATGCTAATACCAATTTTTCCATTGACGTGTAGTTTAATTCCAGACCTCTTAATGCCTTGCTGACAAAGTAGATGGGCATCTATTTAAATTCCCTTTCCGTCATCAAGACTGAACTAGCTGTTTCTTTGGCTGCCGCTAGATAAGCAACGAGTTCCTCTTTCTCCATCGGTGCGGTTAGCATGGGAAGCTCTGCTATTAATTGCTTCATTTGTTTAAATGCTTCCTCAGCTTCCGTGGTCTAAAGAAAATCACTTTTCTTTGTACATTTCTTTAAGGTTTTAAAGAATGGCAAAGACTTTTCTTCTGACTTGGCTAAGAACCTGTTCAGGGTTGCGAGCTTTCCATTCAACTTTTGCACATCTTTTAAGCATTTTGGGGATGGAAGGCTTAAAATAGCACCTACCTTGTTTGGACATACCTTCAATCCCCTGGTACTAACTTTGTATCCTAAAAACATTCCTTCTTCTATTCCAAAGGTACACTTTTTAGGATTCAGCTTCATGTTGATTTCTCTTAGAGTTTTGAACGTCTCTTCTATGTCTCTAACTATCTCATCCTCCATACGGCTCTTGATAACAAGGTCATCTACATACACTTTGAGGTTTCTGCCAATCTGTTTATGGAATGCTTTATCCACCAGACGCTGGTAAGTTGCCCCAGCATTTCTTAGTCCAAAAGGCATTTTTGTGTAGCAGAATATTCCTTGGCTTGTAATGAATGTCGTCTTTTCTTCATCTTCTTTTGTCATTTTTATTTGATGATAGCCTTTGTATGCGTCCATGAAGCATTTGAAAAGAAATCCGCATAGTGATTCTACCTTCTAGTCTATTTCTGGCAATAGATAACCGTCTTTTTGGCATGCTTTGTTTAGATCTTTGAAATCTACACACATCCTCCAATTGCCATCATGCTTTTTTACCATCACCGGGTTAGACAACCAGTCGTGGTAGTGTACTTCCTTCATGATTCCTGCTTCCACAAGTTTCCCCACTTCTTCTTGTATTGCCTGGTTTCTATCGGCTGCTTGCCCCCGTTTCTTTTGTCTAACCGGAGAGCATCCCTCCCGCACATTTAGGCGGTGTCCCACAATCTGCCTTGGAACACCCGTCATATCCGCCGGCTTCCAGGCAAAAATGTCCAGGTTATGCTAGAGTAGGTTGCACAACTTGTTGCGGCCTTCCTCTGTGAGAGTGGAGCCAATCATTACTGTTTGTTCCGGATATTCTGGGTTGATTGCCACCTTGATTCTTTCTTCCACTATTGGTTTGTTGGCCGGAAGGGTCCCTTCATGTCCGGAGACCATCGCACATTTCAACGGCACCAACCTGCTGCTTTTTAAGGTGATTACTCCTCCTTCTACCAGGATCTTTAGCATTCCGTGAGCTGTTGACGGGATCGCTTGCAACTTCCTAACTCCAGGCCTTCCGATAATTCCATTGTACGGGGATGGTGATCTTACGACCACAAAAGTCATCCAAGCTGAAGCAGAGTGCTCTTCGTCTCCAATTGTTTCCAGTAGCTGTATTTGCCCTATCAGCCATATTATCTCGCCACTAAATCCAATCAGAGGTGTGGTGGCTGGCACCAATTGTTTCTTGATTTCCAGATGGAGTCGGCTGAAGCAATGCTCATACAGTATTTCCGAGGATGATCCGCCATCCACATACATGTGATGTATGCAATGGCCTCCTATCTCTGCCTCGATTATCATTGGTCCTTCCGTTCCTTCATCCGCACCCAAAGGTGGAAAAAGGATTTTCGGATCGGGAGAAAAGCTTTATGTTATCTTTTTCCTAGCCACTCTTTCCCATGGTTGGACCATTAGGATGGCTAATGCTTTATCTTTTCCAGAGGTTTCCCCTTTCTTTGCTGCCTTGGGCTGTTCCTTTCTGCTATTTTGTTTGAGCTCCTTAATTAAGTGTGACAACTTTCCGGCCTTGAGCATTTCTTCGATTTGCTTCGTTAGGTGCATACATTCGTCTGTTGTATGCCCTACTTCACCATGGAACTCACAAAATTTAGGATGGTTCCACTTCTCAACCGAGGTTGTCATTGGTGGCGGGGTTTTGAATTTTCCTTTCTCTAAAGCGAAAATTTCTTTTGGAGTTTTTGCGAGGAGCGCAAATCGGTCCTGCTTCCTTTTCGGTCTTTGTTGGTTCTGGAAACTTCCTTTCTTAAAACCATGCTTTTGACTGCCCTCTTGGTGCTTCCACAGTGGAAATGATTTCTTCAGCTCACGATTCAAGGCTGCCACTTTCCCCCCTTAGAAAGGAGGTGGTTACTCTCATCATTTCATCAACTGTTTTTGGGATTTTGTCATGGAGACATTTGATAAGTTCAAGATTTGTTATATCGTGTACGAATCCGGAGATCCTCATGCACTCTGGTGCTCCCTTGACATCCCAGCTTTCTAATTTGTATCTTGTTACAAAATCTTCCGTAGACTCTCTATCCCGTTGCTTGATGTTATGAAGCTCTATGGGATCTTTGATGCACTTTTTTTTGTTGAAGGTAGTTCTCTAAGAACGCTTTCTTCAGATCATCATAACTATCTATTGATTCAGCCGGAAGGTCATCAAACCATACTCTGGTGTTTCCTGTCAGCATAGAGTTGAACATGTAACACCAAGTTGGCATGGCCCACCGCTCTGTTTTTGCGGCTGCTCTGTTTTTGCGGCTGCCTGAAAGATTTTTAAGTGATCTTTCGGATCTTCTTTCCCGTCATAAGTCTTAATATGGCTGGGCATCCTTGTCTTTGGGAAATCAAAGTAACAGATTCTAGGTGTGAAAGGATCTATTTCTTCACATACCTATGGTTGGGACAAGTCATCCTCTTCCCTACTTGGCTTCTTTTTCTTTGACCTTGACTTCCAATGTCCGCCTCCGCTGTCCTCGCTTTCTGAGAGTGCTTTTGTATATCTCGAGTCGGAGTGATGCGTGTAGCTATTTGAGTGTGCTGACATACTCCTTCCTCTGCTTCCCAACCTTTTGAACACATCTCCTTCTCTTTCTCTCGGTTTTTGCCTTGGCGATCTCGACCGTTCACGCCTTATTCTTGAAAACACACTAGGGCTAGGTCTTTGGTTGCGGGAGCGCCTAGATCTGTGCCTCTTTTCGTGTTCTTTGGTATTCGCCGTCCTTGACGTTGAATACCGTGATGTCCCAAAATGTTCAGTGAAGTTTAGTCGGGCTTTCACTCCCTTCAATTTTTCGTTCCTTTCTTTTTCCTTGTTAAACTTCTCAGCTATGATTGGCAATAGTTGGTTATAATTTTTGTCGCAATACTCTCGGAGGGCTGCGTCTGACGCGGGCCCATCTCAGCCTTGCGAAGTTGGCTCATCTCCTCTCCCTACCGTATTCTGCATGGCGGACGTGGGTTGGCTAGGAGCGGTTTGTTCAGGATTGCTCATGGTGAGTATTTTCGTAGAACGTGGTTGTATTCAGGTCCCACGGATGGCGCCAACTTGTTAGTACAAAATATGTTACGGGTTGTAAAGATGGATCTGGATGGTTATTGGGCTGGGCCAATGGGTTAGATCTTGTACTGAACCAAGCGATGAGATCAATTCCCTGCATAATTAAAGGTAAATCGTTAGTCTTATCGTAGGAACGGACCCCACGATTAGACTCCGGCGTGAGAGTAAGTATGCATATTCGCTTAAAGAATATTAGAGTATGTGTGTCTGAAATATGATTAGGGAATTGTGTACCTTTTGGGGTGTTAGAGTGCCCCTATTTATAGGTGAGCCAAATAGTAGGTTTTCCTAGTATTTTGCTTGGGCCTGTTGATGGGCCGAAGTGGCTTCTTGTCTAGCAAGGGTCCACGGCAATCGTGAATTGCGGACATGGATTCCCTTCTGCGGTCACTATCTGGTCCGCGGAAGGTATGCAGGAGCGGTCAATAATCACTTACGTCCGCTTTGCTGTTTTCGGGCCATGCTAGTACGAAACTGGGCTTAGTTCTAGCCCGCTATATTTTAGTTACTTTAGTTGTTTGGTTGGGCCTGGAACCCATTGTAATAATGTGGTCCAGGCCCGAAAGCCTGGTATACCTATTATACATCATCAAGTGACATGATCGATTATATTAAAATTAGTAACATGTAATCTATACTAGACAAATAGGGGTTTAAAAAATCAGGTTGCTCATAATCTACTAAGGATCGACTTAATAAAAGCCTCCAATGAGTTGGAGCCCGAGCTTGATTTAAAAATCTCGAGCATGAGCTCGGTTAAAAAATGAGCTCGGATATAGCGTGCTTAACAAGCCACCGAGCTTCACACATGTAATGTGCCGATCTCAATAAAAAAAACATAGAACTCGAAACAAGCCGAGTTAGAGCTTAGTGAATCTTAAACCAACCGAGCTCAAGCTTTGTCAGGCTCGACTTATGTTCACCCATATAAAAAGCATAAGCAAATTCATAATATGATCTGATTTGGTTATTTTACATAAGTCACATAATATAAAAAGCAATCAAATGCAAAAATAGAACAACCACGAAGTCACGAACTGTAAAAGATTCTCATCTTATTTAGTTGCTTTTCAGAATTACAGATGTTTATGGTATAGACTAAGCACACAACAGTCTGTTGTTGTACGAAATTTCATTACAAATGTTTATGGTTCCAATACTATATTATTGCTCCATTTTGGGACTAAAGCACTATTTGGGTTTTCATCCAGGTTAGGTTTCTACGTTTGAGTTATAGTCTCGCTTTCTCCCGGTATCTTGAACTGGGGGAGAACCTCAACCGTTCTCAATAGAGTACGTTACCGACTCAGATAGTAACTTTGAATTGTTTTTAGTAAAAGATTTATATGCGTTGAATTTTATTTTAAAACAATCGCACCAATTACACACATGTAGTTCAACTGTTCAAGTTGTTACAAGACATGCCTTATAAACCGAAACTAACAACCAAATGACGGGAAAACTAGCAAAGTAGGCAAACCAAGTACCCGAGTCAAAAAATCCATACAACCAGTACTCTATGTCAGCCATACCAATCCTATGGGATGATCCATAGTAGGTTTACCTTAAATAAACGTAAATTAAGTCATTGCCTACTAAGACATACAATATGGAAGGTGACATTCACTGTCGCTAGATAAACATAAAAAGAAGGTCAGTCTACCTCGATACACTTGTAACAAAACAATAGTCTTCAAGAGGAGGCATAGGAACCGACTCAAAATTCTCTGTAAAGAAAGGTTAAGTAGATCAGGTTTGAGCATGATTTTTTTAGTAATGGCATTAGAGCTGAACTCGAAATGATCTTGTGTAACCCATGAAATATATTTCTAGAACTGTTACCAAATATTAGTACATCTCCCGATTCTAACAAAACTTTTTCATCGTATTCATATGGCATGAATCACTATAAAAGAATTCTACAGAGTCGCCAATAAACATAGAAACGACATGCCATCCTTTAATTCCATAATACCAATCATCGTCATCGTCATGGTCCTGGCAATTTAGAAAAACATAATATATATGTAATCAATAAACTTAGGCTCAAAGCTAATTTCACCATAATTTTTTTCTATAATGAGTCAAAAATCATTCATAATGTATTCAAAATCGTGAGACTTGGCTTTCTCTAAAATACTTATACCAAGTTGGACGGTGGAGGGCTGGAGGCTAGACTTCCCATTTATTCTCCACAATTACTATTACTAGTAGTATAAAGTTTATCATATACCTGAATCTCTACTAAGGTGCAAATTATACATATAACAAAAGAGGAAAATTCAATCTAAACCCAATGTATTTATTAAAGACTCAATAAAGCAATTATAGCTATTCCATTCATTTTTATCAAATTAAAAAACTCATTTTTCATCTTAAAAAAAAAACAGTCACAAACCGTTAATAGTTACACAAAACGAACCATAAAATCGCGACGATAATTAAATCATCTTTTTATAGAGAGACACTTCTATATACTTTCGATGAATTTTTTTTCGATTTTTTTTTCAGTTACGTTTAGAAAAATCACATATGATTTGTTATTTTAAAACCACATGTGATTTTATGAAATCACATGTGATTTGTGATACAAATCATATGTTATTTTCCGGCCGTAACTGAAAAAAAAAAACGTTCGTGAAAGTATATAGAAGTGTCCGTCTACTAAAAGGTAAAAAAATACTCGCCGCGATAGTGTATTTTTTATCGTTTGACGATTTACCGTTTGCATATTTTTAAAAGAGAGGTGGATTGTGGGTTTTTTTATTATGAAAAAAGTGAGCGGCTACTGTTAATTCATTCGGTCGCATTTATCTCAACTCTATACCTAAACCAGTTTTTCAATTGTGACGGGATTTGTTATTTAGTCGTAACTCTTGTAGTTTGAAGGTTGTGTTAATTTTTATAAAAGTTTTTGTAAGTATAGAAACGTTTTTGCTGATAAAATGTTTTTCCCCGGGGGAAATGTTGAGATCGTTTTGCTGTAATTGGATGCAGGTAAAAAATGCTTCTTATGGTTTTAGTTTTTGAGTGTACTATAAAATGTTGGGCTAGGTTGTTTTTTGGGTTAAATAATATTATAAAGGGTTTAGTTCGGTATGTTTATAAAGATTAGGGGTTTAGTTTGTGTGTTTTAAAAGCATTGGGGTTTATAGGAGGGTGGGGGTTTAGTTGGTGTGTTTTTTAAATATGAGGGGTTGAAGTTTGGGGAGTGATGTAAATATAGGGGTTAAACTTTGGGGAGTGCTAGATCTATATAGTGAATAGGTCTTCACTGTATGTGTGAATGACCGCCATTAACTACCATCTGAAATCGCCGTTTGGTTTAACCATAGTAATAATGGTCTTTGTTTTAATCTCGTCCGTTAATTTTTCTTTATATACTCTCCGGTTTCACTCATTTCTTCATCTCATCTCTTCTATATTGTTTTCAATTGTTAATTTACGTTTTCTAGTTTTTAATCCACTTGATTTATATTCCAATGGCTGGTGAGGGTGTTCAAAACATGATTGCTAGGCGAGTTACGGATGATCTCATCGTTTTCAGTGGGGAAACTTCTCCTTCCAGGTACACCAAGTTCTTGTTGGAACAAAAGATCGCCGAGAGCGCAGGTTTGTTAAGTGTATGCGTTCTGAAGTTGTCCCTCTAGGGATTGTATCTGCTCCATCTCATGCCGTGGTGGCCGAGTTTGAAGCCATGGAGAATCAAGAAGAGGTGCATGACAGTTGGTTGGCCGCTAAGGATGCGAGGAGGGGCGAGCAGGATAGGTTGGATGGGTTGAATGAATTGATTGATGATGCCTTGGAGGAGATTGAGAAACTTGAGACAAATGTGGAGATTTTGGAAGGTTTGCTGCCTGTCGGTGAGTTTGATTGTGTTCGAGGATGATTGTTATAGTATTTTGTGTTCTTATTTGATGGTTTACTTTTTGTTGATAAGGTTAATGTTTAGCTATGGTTACGTAGTAATGATGGTATGAAGTGTTATGAATGCTCTAAATGTTTTTATGAAATGATCTATTATGATATTAAGTTAATCCTGGTGTTTTCTAATTTCTTAAGCTTATTTTGTTATGAATATATTATTTGGTTTATGAATGTTCATGTAGTTGCAGTTTCTATAATGTTTATGTTATGTTCAATGATTTAGGATTTCTTTATTTAAGGTTTATTGATTACTCAAGAGTTAGTTGTTCATTTGATTTTGATTGTGTTTAAGTTTGCGCTGAAGCAGTTTTGTGAGTGAATTTGATCTATTGCGGCGCTATGTTTTAGAGGAGTCGTTTGTATCAGGCCCGTTGCAAACTGAACAACGGTTAAATAATTTAAGATAGAGAAGAATGGGACGATAGAAGGTTTAATTCAAACAGGAGCTGATATGGTTAAACTTATTCCATATGACATAAACAGGTCTAATTTTGTAAGCTGTTCAACTCTTAGTGATATAAGCCAAAGTTAAATAAACTCATAAGCCCAAAAATAAGGTAAAACAAACAAACAGCTTTTAGAATTTTAGATTAGCTTTTTTATACTTTTCATATAATTGAGATTATAAAGTAATCCAAATACTTCTTTAGCTTAAACTTTTGGTGAATAAAGGTGAATTGGAATAGATGCGTTGTTTGATCCTTCTCTGGTTCTGTGCGTTAGAGATTGTTTAAGCTTGTCCAAGATATGGTAGTTGTCGGATAGGTCTTAAATTTGTGTTTTTAGGTTTGTATGTTGTTCGTTACTTTCAAAAGTTTCAGAATATGTCTGTACTTTTATTTCAGCCTCAATGAAAGCGTCCGGAAAAAGAATACATAGGAGCCAAAAAAACATGATCATTCATATGAGAATAGAGCATAAGAAAAACAAAATGTTTCATATTAGCATTTCATAACATCACATCATCCAAAGAACTAAGACTATGCTAATTTTTATTTTCCTAATCCATGATAGCTTGCTGATTTATTTCAGATGTCAGTCCAGCAGCTTTTGTTACTTGCAACTCCGACGGCTTACGCAGAGTCACAATCATCCACAATGTACCTGCCACGATAACACATGAATGCAGTTGTTAATTACAGTGGGATTAGGAATTAAATATTGAAGGGGGGTAAGTGTGTGTTGTGGGTGCACCTATTTTTCTTCCTTTTATCTGTCAGAGAACTCTCTTTGCCGTCTGCCCCTCCATCATCCATGTCACCTGTAACTTCGTCATCCGAGTCTTCCAGTTCCCCCCTTAAAACAATAACGGGGTAAATGACATGTAAGTACGAATGGCGTAGTTGTCATTGAAGTGTGAAAGAAAATGGCCGTAAGGCCGTGGAATGCAGAGTTGTAAAAAACCTTTTTCCCCCTTTCCTCGGTTGGCTTTGAAGGAGTTGCGACAGATGGCTTTGTGGCCAGTCGCTTCACCTTTGTGATGTTTACCTCAACAGATGTATTCATGTTGCTTGATTCAGAATCTACATCGACCATCTCTTCTGGGGCAATCCTTCAGCACGTGAAACTCTCAAAGGTACCATGTTCATAATAAGTATGAGATTTCATCTCCAGGGTATGGGTGATACCAATGATGTTTGCCAATGCAAGGGGCAAGCCAGCATGGTCAACGTAGCCGAAACCCGACTCATCATCAGCTGCTAGGGAATCTGCAGAGCACTTGAGCAGCTCTTTTGCAGGCTCATTGAACATGACCACAACAGTAGATGGAGTCTTGTCAAAGACGTCTAATTCAAGCCGGAACCTGAGTGTATGAGGTTCACTATGTCAGGTATACTTTCTTAATTTAAAACTGGTCTAATTTTATTAACAAATTACCTAAGGACTGGATAATCAACAGCCTTCTCACACGCTTGACACAAAAAATTCTAGTTCTTCCGCACAATACCTTTCTTACATTTCTCACCACCGCATGCTGAGAAGTTCCATCCTTTTTGTGACCTGATGTCATCAATCTTAACTCTGCATTTGAAGGTCGAAGAATGGAAGGATATTTGTTTATGAAAGTGAGTTAGCATGAGTACATATGTAAGGCAACTTGATGGCGAGTAGGGAGAAGCTTACATCATTCTTTCTGTTCCGAGCCCAAATGAGCAGGTTTTCTAATGTTCCTTCCTTAGCCTTAGAGTAGTCGGCATGGACAACAGCCTAGCTCAGAGATACCTCATCCTCACTGCAGCATATATACATGGTAACAATACTTTAATAAATGGGGTAACAGTTGTACGCGCTTTACCTGTTTTCTGATAGTAATGCATGCAGAGCAGGTATTTGGGGGTCATCCAAAATCTGTGTATAAGAGCCGCTAGACAGGTATAGCTTATCTAAACGTAAGAATGAGAATGTGACTAAGAATGTGACTAATATGTTATGCTGAAAGTTTTGCCAGACATAGGGGAAGCAATTCCTTACTACTATAAAGCTTGACGTTCATTGATTTAGAACCACGGGATATAAGCCGACCTTGTTTGTTTTCCTCTCAACCAAGGTATCTCCAAGGGCTCCCCACAACGTCACCCGGATTGCTTGCCCGCTGGTTTTCAGGCAGGGATAATACATGTGGGTTAGTAACTATGCAAAAAGCAGGCAAAGACGAAAGGAAAATATGAACCTGCCATTGGCTAGAGAAAAGGCAAGGGTCCTGGAACCGCTTTTCTGGTGACTGATTCGGCCTACATTTGTAACGAATCCAGCGACATCTGCAAGGTATGAAATCACTTATGATTATACCGAGAATGGCATACGTCATTAAAATAGCTTAACAGATAAAACATTACCAATCAAATATTTGTTATCTGTAAGTTCGATACTACCAAGCGGAATAAGCTGGAACGAATATCGGATAAACCCACCACTCTTGATAGATGCTTTCCTCATAGACGTCGCACCATCAAGCTCAATCATATAGGTATGGTCTCTGAAGATGCGGTACTCTTCTTTGTTGGACTAGACTACAAAATTTTTTAGACAGTAAACCAAGCGTTCCTTTAGTTTTAGAAAGTTGTGGGCTACATTGGCTTTTGCAGAATTGTGGATGGCGTTACCCTGTACAAATCGATGTCAAGAATTGGGGAAAACGGCTGCACATGAAGGAAATAAGTAACATACCTTCGCATCGGACATGACGAAATCCGTGCTTACATAACGTCCTGTAAGGGTGTACACATCCCAGCTGCGGCAAATCATGACGGTAATTACGCCAGTCGCACCAAGTGTTAGTTCATCTAGGTATAACTCACACCTGGGCTGTGAGCCATCATCAGATGGGTGGACCTTACCTTTAGAGTACGTAACCTCAGCATTAGAAGACATATTTTGAGCAGATTTCCTTGACATGTTAGAATTGCTTAATATTCTGGAACAAATATTGTGAGTAGATTTCCTTGACATGTTAGAATTGCTTAATATTCTGGATCAAATGCAACAGTTAAGCATCATATTTATACCACCCAAAAACTGCTTGATGAGTTTTGTAACTCACAAAACTGTTCGTGTCCTGTCTTTATGTAGAGTTAAAAAAAACCCTCATCAATGTACATGATATAACAGCCATTAGGGCTATTCATGTCCAGACTTTATATAGAGTGAAAAACCGCTCATCAATGTCCATGATATAACAGCTTTTAGAGTTTGAGCTTGGCCAATGAGAAGAGAACGAAACTTATTTCTACTTATCATTACAACTTAGCATTTAATGAACAAACTCAAGTTTATATTATAATAGATACCTGAATCTCTACTAAGGTGCAAATTATACATATAACAAAAGAGGAAAATTCAATCTAAACCCAATGTATTTATTAAAGACTCAATAAAGCAATTATAGCTATTCATTTTTATCAAATTAAAAAACTCATTTTTCATCTTTAAAAAAAAAGTCACAAACCGTTAATAGTTACGCAAAACGAACCATACAATCGCGACGATAATTAAATCATCTTTTTATAGAGGGACACTTCTATATACTTTTGATGAATTGTTTTTCGATTTTTTTTCCAGTTACGTTTAGAAAAATCACATATGATTTGTTATTTTAAAACCACATGTGATTTTATGAAATCGCATGTGATTTGTGATACAAATCACATGTGATTGTGATACAAATTATATGTGATTTTTCCAGGCGTAACTGAAAACAAAATAAAAAAAACGTTCGTGAAAATATATAAAAGTGTCCGTCTACTAAAAGATAAAAAAAATACTCGCCGCCGCTATTAATCTCTTTTGTTCTATTGATATTCTCAAAATGTTGTTGTATACCCGTTACATATCATTGGTCTTTAGGGTTACTCTTATTCCACCCAGGAAAGGAAACCCTAATGGGCTTACAATTCGAATCAAAGGATAATACATATCCCTTCCTAAGATATCTCCATAGTTATCTCTAACATAACTACTACTATTCTGTTACATAAACAATACTAACTATAAACAGAACTAACTATGACCAGTACTAACTCTAGTACTGCCAAGACTACCAGTACTAACTTAGTACTACCAGACTTAACTTAGTACTGCCAGTATTAACTTAATACTAACAGAACTAACTATGACTACCAGACTTAACTGTTATACTACCAGTATTAAGTCTGTTACAATCTATTTTCCCAACAATCCTCCCCTAACTTGATCTTCACTTGTGAACTTCAAGTTCCTTCAAAAAAATTCTTGATCTTTACTTTAAACACTTTAAGCTTTCTGAGGATGTTGTAAATAGAATTCTTCAAGTTGTTCTTGATCTGCAACACTTCAAGTCTTCTCTTGTTATCTTTGCAGCAACTATTCTTCAAAGCTCTTCAGCAATCCATCATATCAGCAACATTGACAATTTTGTACATCAAATCATAGAGTTTCAGTCTATTCTCATCACTTCCAGGTGTGTTAACTCCTGTGAGAGGTGAATCATTGAAAATTTTAAATGGATTTGATGTCTCTTTACCAGTTAGCCATTCACTCTGGAGTAGTCAGTCCTTTGGCCACCAGAAAGGTGTATGTCCATGGTTAACTGAAAACCATTTCAACTCTCAGTACTTGAAACATTGGTGAGTTGAATACCATATGGTTTTTGGCAAACCATTACAGCCATCAACGGATTTGATATGCCTTTACCTGTAGCCGTTTGCTCAGGGCTAGTCAATCCTTTGGCACCTAGAAAAGATAAATTCCATGGTGGATTGAAAACCATGTCAACTTTTTGTACATGAAACTTTATTTTTATTTTGCAAATAGGAGATAGCAATAAAAGAAAAGTATGAAAGAGAAATCAAACTTTATCGATTTATAGCCTCTCTGTTGGACGACTGTTGCGCCGTAAAAATCTCTAACGGTAACATTTAAACAGTGATAAAGCAGAAAAAGTCAAAGTTTCCGCAACCAGCATTAACAATACACTACCAGTATTAACAATTATACTACCAGACTTAATTTTGGTCAACAGAATTAATTGAGAGTCAACCCGAATTAATTCTTTTTCAACCAGAATTAAGTATGTATATACAACTGCTAAAAACCTTTTTACTCCACCATTGCATCCATGCTATGCCTGCAAAATTAGTCTAAAAAAAAACAAAAAAACATACTGCAAGACAATTGTATAGACAGAATTAATGAAAACTAACTACCCGTATTAACTCTACTTAACTACCAGTATTAATATGACATAACTACCAGTATTAACCTAAACTTAACTAACAGGATTAAGATTAGCTAGCTACCAGAATTAAAACCTTTTAACTACCAGTATTAAAATGACTTATCTACCAGTATTAAAACTACTTAGCTACCAGAATTAAACACACTATACAACTAAGCCTCCCCTTAAATGTTGCTATAGGTTGATCATACCAATGCGAACCACCAAGTAATTAAACCGTGGTCCATCAAAAGGTTTGGTCAACAAGTCAGCTACATTTAAGTCTGTGTGAATTTTCTCCACACTTATGAGCTTCTTCTCATAACAATCTCTTATGAAGTGGTGACGAATCTCGATGTGCTTTGTCTTAGAGTGATAAACTGGGTTCTTCACAATGCAGATTGTGCTTTCATTATCAATGTGGATTTTGGTATTCATAAAATTGAAACCATAGTCCAATAACTGATTTTGAACCTACAATACTTGTCCACGGCAATTTGCCGCAGCTACATACTCAGCTTCAGTTGTTGAAGTTGCTATAATTGTCTGTTTCTTACATTGCCACGAGATAAGCCTTTGACCAAGAAATTGACAACCACTTGTTGTGGATTTCCTGTCAAGGTTGGAACCACCATAGTCACTATCAGAGAATGCTTCCAAGTCAAAGGGTGATTCCCTAGGATACCATAATCCCAAGTTTGGTTTGCCCTTGAGATACTTGAAGATCCTCTTGACAGCATTGAGATGAGAAATCTTTGGAGTTACCTAAAAACGTGAACAAACATATACTGCATACATAATGTCAGGTCTAGAAGCAGTTAAGTACATGAGGGAACCTATCATGGATCTTTACAAGTGTACATCCACATCAAGAGCTTCCTCATCCTTTGTCAAAGGTAACTTGGTCTCCATGGGTGTGATTGCAGCTTTCACATTCACAAGATCAAATTTCTTGAGTATCTCAGCTACATACTTGTCTTGAGATATGAAGATTCCACCCTTGTTCTGCTTGACTTGTAGACCTAAGAAAAATGCGAGTTCACCCATGGAACTCATTTGAAATCTGCTTTGCATTAAGGCTTCAAACTCATCACATCAAGACTTGTTAGTAGACCCAAAAATGATATCATCTACATACACTTGAACCAACATGATATCCTTTTTGTTACTTCTAATGAATAAAGTCTTGTTAATTGTGCCCCTCTTATATCCATGCTTCTCTAGGAATGTTGACAAAGTAGCATACCAAGCTCTAGGGGCTTGGTGCAATCCATACAAAGCTTTGACCACCTTATAAACCTTTGTAGGATGATCAGGATCAACAAAACTAGGAGGTTGTGAGACATAAACCTCTTCATCTATAGTGCCATATAGAAAAGCACTTTTAACATCTATTTGGTATACTATGAACCCCATAAATGAGGCAAAGGCCAAAAACAACCTGATAGCTTCTATTCTTGCCACAGAAGCAAAAACCTCATCATAGTCAATACCTTCTTCTTGCATGTACCCTTGGGCCACCAATCTTGCTTTATTCCTCACAACCACACCTCTTTCATCTCTTTTTTTTCTGTAGACCCACTTGGTGCCAATCACTTTCATTCCATGAGGTAGATCTACAAGAACCCATACTTGTTGTAGCTTGAACTGTAACAGTTCTTCTTGCATGGCTTGAACCCAACTGTCATCTTGTAAAGCTTCAGCAATCTTTTTAGGTTCCTCTTGAGATAGAAAACATGCAAACAAACAATGCTGTTGATCTTTGTGATTGTTTCTTTGCTGTTTTTGAGTATGACTGAGAAGAGCATGAGCTCCTGATTTGTTCTGCACTTTGCTCCTAGTTTGCACAGCTGACTTAGGATCACCAAGTATTTGACTTTTTGGGTGAATACTATGAATCCTAAGTGTAGGAGTAGGACTGACTTCAATTTCTGTAGGAAGACTGTTGAAATGAAGTCAGTCACACCCTCCTCATCATAAGATGCCTCATCAAAAATTCCTGTCTCAGGCTTGTGAAAGATTTCGAGCTCTGGCATAAGTGAATCATCATGATCAAGCCTACCAGTATTAACTGTCTGACTACCAGTATTAACTGAATGGGTACTGGTAGTGTTGTTTTCAGGGACTTTCCCTAAATGCTTTAGGGCAATTTCTTCCAACTCTCTTCTAAAAGCTTGAATCTTAGGATTGTCTTCTAAAGAGTCAATAGAGGAATCCTTCATCTCTTTTTGAGGTTCTGTCAAGGTCTCCTCTGTCTTTGAATTTGTGGAAGTTGTCCTTGATTCATCTTTTTCTTCAGGAATCTTGACAGCTGAAGGCACAACAATAAGCTCTACTTCCTCATCTTTTTCCTCAGAAGCAATGGACTCAGGAGTTTGTGAAGTACCTGCACTGTTAGTTTCCTCTGAAATACCTGCATTGTTAGCTTGATTCTCCAAAGATACAGGAATATAGTTCATAGAATCAGTAAGATAGTCAATATCAAACATCCATCTATATCCTACTCCTTTGACATTGGGTTTTTCTTCAAGAAAATTAACATGCAGATTAACTTCTACTCTTTTGGTTACTAGATTATAAACCCTATAGGCTTTGCTGTTTAGAGAGTAACCAACTAAGAATCCCTCATCAGATTTTCTATCAAACTTTCCAAGCACACTAAGAGTATCTAGGATGGTAACATGACACCCAAAAGGTCTTATGTAGCTTATAATTGGTTTGTGGCCAAACAAAAGCTCATATGGAGTTTTGTGTTGAGGTTTTGTCACTCTAACCCTATTAAAAATATAGCAAGCAGTACTAACTGCTTCTGCCCAAAAAGTGGTTGGTAAGAGTGAATCTGCTAGCATAGTTCTAGCAGCCTCAATTAGGGTTCTGTTCATCCTCTCAGCAACTCCATTTTGTTGTGGAGTTCTGGCATTACTATACTCTTGTTTTATTCCCTTGTTGCCACAAAATTCAAGCATATCTCTATTCTTAAATTCAGTGCCATTATCTGATCTAATGATTTTAACTCTATGACTAAGCTGGTTTTCAATCTGCCTAATAAAGGTCTGAAGTATGCCACTAGTTTCATCCTTAGAAGCCAAAAAGAATACCCAACAAAATCTGGTACAATCATCAGTGATAACAAGGCAATAACTTGCATGATTTATGCTTTTCACAGAAGTGGGACCAAAAAGGTCCATATGCAAGGTGTGAAGTGGCTTGGTGATCAATCTTTCTAACTTGGCCTTGCAAGAGGCCCTATGTTGTTTGCCTTTATGGCAGGCAACACATGTGTGGTCATTTTTGAAAACCTTGGAAGGTAAACCTCTTAGGTTTCCCTTCTCAGTTTGTTTAGATTTTTAAAGTTGATATGGACCAATCTTCTATGCCAAAATTAGATTCATCGATGTGGCTTAGCAATCAAAAGGCAAAACCTATAGCAGTGATGAGGTGTTGTTTTCCATGTCAACAACTGTACAGGTTGTGATGTTAGGGACCTTTAAGTGTTATGTTGATTTTAACAGGCATCTTAAAGTCATGAGCGACACCACAAGACATTCGTCTCAGTACAAAAGAACCTTTATAGCTGCTTATCATAAATTTATGATATTGAGAAAGGAAAGGTTAAAATGCCCTATCTTTCACAAAGGATACACTGTAAAAGTCTAAATTGCCTACTCGTATTCTACCTTTACCAGAGATGTAGCCCTCCAAAGGTAACAGATCCCCCATTGAATTCTTCAAAATCCTCTAGTTGATCCTTGTTACCTGTCATGTGCCCTGAGATCCACCTTAAATATTCCCTCTTATCTTACCTTGTTCTTAGTGGATGTTCTGCACAAATTAAGAGAAATTAGTTTCTCTTACGGGACCCAAGGCCTTTGAGGCTTGGGTCGGCCTTGTGCCATTAGCTTCAAGTTCTAATAAAGAAAGGTCCTTTGTTATAATTAAAGTTTGGCCTAGTATCCCTCCAATTATAACTTGCTGAGGTCTTAACAGCAGATCCCCAACTTCCCATTACAACATTAGTATGAGCCATTTGTGTTGTAGAGTTTGCAAAAGGTCTTCTTACAGATGAATATGATTTTGAAAAATCCCTTCTTTGATTCATCTGTGGTCTTTTGGGACTTGAACTGTTTGAGGTCTTGCTAGATACTGGCTGTCTAGGTCTAACAGTATTAACTTTAGGACTAACAGCATTAACTTTAGGACTAAC
The DNA here is from genome assembly GCA_026074375.1 of Tanacetum coccineum. Classification (NCBI taxonomy): domain Eukaryota; kingdom Viridiplantae; phylum Streptophyta; class Magnoliopsida; order Asterales; family Asteraceae; genus Tanacetum; species Tanacetum coccineum. The sequence continues at coordinate 32,152 of BQNB010007567.1, forward strand.
AGTATTAACTTTAGGCCTAACAGAATTAATATTTGTCCTACCAGTATTAATATGAGGCCTAACAGAATTAAACATTGGCCTACCAGCATTAAGTTGTACTGGTCTAGGAACAAATTGATTAGCATGATTAATCCTGTTTGCATTTGTCCATACTGGTTTTGCCACCCCATTACCAGTATTAACAACCCTCTTAACCTCAGCTTCCCTAGCCATTTTCTTTTCATAATAGTCACAATCTTTAATCAAGTGATTTAGACTACCACAAACAAAACATTTCTTCTTTGTAAAAGAGTAACCTTCCCCTAGTTCTCTTTCCATCATATCATTCCAATTCTTCCTATTAACTGTATGTGTTTCTTTATCTTTGAGTGGTTGCCTAGGAGTTTTTATGTGTGAGACACAACTAGGTTCAACTTCTTTTGATTTTGTAGCAGACACATCTTTTTCATTAGGTACTTCCAACCTTGACTTAGACATCTCATTTGGTTCACTTACACTTTCTGATTCAGTTTCAAAAGAGTGCTCAGAGATATTTTCACAAGATCCTTCACTGTCATTGGATTGACAGGAAGAATGCTCAGAAGAATTCTCATCTGACACACTAATTTCAGGTTTTTGAGGACCCTTCTTACCATAAACATACAAAGAATCATCAATTTCCTCTTGTGGTTGAGGAGTATAATCTCCACTTAAAGGAGGTGGGACACCTTTAAAATCATTGGTCTTTGAGTAAACACAGTAAGAAGTTTTCCTATTGAATCCCTTTTATGAACACTTAAAGACAAGAAGAATTCATTTCATTCCTCATAACTTAGAACCATCATCATTAGATTGTATTTCAATCCTAAGCCCAAGTTTACATTTGAGCTCATGCCAGAATTAATAAATCATCCCAAGATACTTGAGAATCTTTCCTTTAGTCTAACTGTTTTCTGCAATGTTCCTTTCTTCAGCTTATCATTCCTATTTTCTATACTTTTAAAGCTTTTCATCTTTTCATGTATTTACATTACTTGAAATGCAAGCTTTTCATTAGAGAAAGTTGCTCCTTTTTTGAAAGTAACAAGTAGACCTTCTAGTTTTTAACTGAGCCTGACTATAGGCAAGTATTTGTGCTTCTTGATCACCTAACCTGATTCATCATGTATCATCCCTAACAGTAATTTTCTAGCTTATTAAAAGAATCAATTGCAAGTTTAGAACACAAAGATACCTCATTGCTAAGCTTGATAGCCATAAGTGGCACGATTTGTTCCTTTCAGCTTCGTATTGTTCTCCCCAATTGACAATCCATCATCCATTGTCAGTAAACCCATCTGAATTCTTCTTCTTGTTCCCAGCTTCTTGAGTGTGAAAACGAAACTCTTCATTCAACATTCCACCATCCTGTAATACCCTTGCTGTTACATTCCCTAGCAAAGGTGACTATGTTGTGACAATTGAAGCACTCGAAGCTTTCTTATTGTCAAATCCAACATAAGGCGTTTTCCATCCACAAGAACTCACCTTCCCTGTCTTCTATAGAACTCCTTCATTCGAATAGCAAGATCATATGCTATGGCCAAATAGATGATCCATCACTTCAATATCTACATCATCAATTCTAATATCAAATCTTCAATGAAGTAAGTCCAATCCTCTATTTGTTTGGCAAAGAGGGAATAGATGACTTTCATCAGCAAAACCAGCAAGAACTTCTTTTTCAGGAACTTAGGTTGAAGAGGTAAGAAGGAGTAACAATAACTGTATGCACCATAAAAAAAACCGAGACTTAACCTTATAGTGCTTATCTTTTGCTTTGAACCAAAGCAACATTTTGAGTACTTGAAGATGTTTATTTGGAGCACCTTGAATTTCTTGCTCAAACTACTCTAAGATTAATTGTACAAATCACAATAGATAAATGTCAATCTCTGGATTAGTTTCACATTGGTCATTGCCAAGATTGGACCATCTTGAATGGCAAAGATCTAAGAAACTTATGATTTACAGTCTTTTGTTGAACTTCACACCATATCTTCCATTTGCGAAGTAACTGTTTGAAACCTATCATATCCCATTCTCTAGTCCTTCAAATAGGATATTCTAAATGCTTCAAACTGTTGTTTGAAACAAGCCTTCTGCATTTTCTTTGAATTTCCATTACCACCAAATCTAGTTCTGATGGCTTCCCAGATCTCTTTTGCATCATCCATTCCATGAAATCTTCTCATATGTTCTTTAGGAATGGCCATCAGCAAAATATTCTTAGCTTTCCTTTCCTTTTTCACAGCGTTGAATCTCTGCATCATATTGGTGAAAGTACTCGACAACACCAGCCTTCCATTGAAATTCACTTCTTGAGTTACCAATTCTGAATTACCTCCATACTTCATTGTCAATGTACTCAAGGTAATGATCCATCTTTTCATTGCCCATATATCATACTCCTCCGTCCTTCAGAATTGGGAGTTTGATATTTGAGATACAGTATTTAGGAAATCACATGTTGTTGTTTGTTTAGGTGCAGTATCAGTGTCTGATGAAAATCTTCATGGTTTGATTCTTTTCTCCAATCATCTGAATGTAGTTGAGAAATCATCATTAGCAGGTTGAGACATTTTGTATAGAATTGTAGGAGAGTGTTTGTTGTTTGTGGTTCTATTGATTCTTCTTTCTCAGAGTCCCTCTAAAGGCTCTGATACCACTTGTAGGTCCTTGGTTTAGGATCTGACTAGCCTTTGTAAGACTATAGATAACTTGGATAAATCCAAATCAACTATATGAGAGACACTGACTATGAATTATCAAGTGTTAATGCGGAATCTTAACACAAGAATAAAGAAGAAACGATATTTCTAAAATGCTATTAAGCTCTATGCTTCTATTGATATTTCAATCACTTACTCGTACATAACATTGTGCCTTAGGGTGTTCTCTATACACCAGGAAACCCTAATGGGCTTTACAAACGTCAAAGGATAATACATATCCTTTCCTAAGATATCTCCTAAGATATCTCTAAGATAACTATTACTATTCTGTTTCATAAACAGACTTAACTATAAACAGAACTAACTATGACCAGTACTAACTCTACCAGTACTAACTTAGTACTGCCAGACTTAACTTAGTACTGCCAGTATCAACTCAATACTAACAGAACTAACTATTACTGCTAGACTTAACTGTTATACTACCAGTATTAAGTCTGTTACAATCTATTTTCCCAACATGGTAGTTATCATTCGAGCATTCGGTGTGCTCTGTTTGAAGCTTTAAATGGAAGGAAATGTAGGTCGCTTGTTCTATGGGTAGAGATTAGAGATAGCAGTGTTACGGGACTTGAGTTATACAAGGAACGACTGATAAGTAGTTGTTGGTAAGGAAAAGCCCCCTAAGCGCGGGAGATCATCAAAAGAGTATGTTGATTATAGGCGAAAGCCGTTAGAGTTTGAGGGGGGATTGTTTATTGTTACAGGTGACGCCCTTGAAAAGGCGTGTAGTTCTAGTTTGAAGAAAGTGAAAGATAGCACTAAGATATATAGGACCGTTTGAGATCCTTGAAAAGATTGGCCTTGTAGTTTATAGATTAAGATTACATGAGGAGTTAAATAGTGTACATGGCAAATTCCACGTGTCAAATTTGAAGAAGTGTTTGGTAGATGCTATTCTGCATGTGCCATTGAGTGAAATCAAGGTCAACAAGACTCTTCGTTTTGTTGAGGAACCCATAGGGATTATGGACCGTGAAGTCAAGAGGTTAAATGTAGCAGGATGGTGATATTTAAGGTTCGTTTGGGCTCGAAGCAAGGTCTTTAGGACTTCAAGTAAATTGAGTATCCACACTTGTTCATTGAGCAAGATATTATTGGAAGTATTAGTTAAAGATGGGTACGTAAGGTTTCTGGTAGGCCTTAGTACGCCCGTAAATGTTTTGTGTGGTTTTGGTTAAATTTATATTATGAATAAACTCGAAGTCGAGCCGATTCTTCAAAAACGTTGAACTTTGTAACAACTTATAACTTGGTTTCAAGACAGTTCTTGTTTGATGAGTTGCGAGGCCGAGTTGTAAATGACGTTGTTACACAACTTAAGGTTTTTGACGAGTTTCCTCGGTGACGGGCGAGGTTCAAGTAGTTGGGTGTTTCTTTTCGTTTGAAGTGGTTATGCTGCTATGCGTATCCTCGGGTGGGCAAGCAAAGTTATTAGCAGTAAGATATCTCGTGAAAGTTAGATGAGATTCAAAGTGTGGTCCTGAATTCACGTGGGAACGTGAGGACCATATGAAGGTTAAGTATCCCTAATTGTTTGATGTTATTACTGGTGAATCTAGTAGTTAAATCTCGAGATGAGATTTCCTAAAGGAGGGGATACTGTGACAACCGTGTCTTGAGCAGGTTAGTCAAACCTTTAGAATTGACTAATATATCTTTATGTGTTATAATTATGTGTTTATGTGATTTTATGTAAGAATGATTAATCCATTTATGGAGCGTGATCGTCTCATTGGGATTGGATTTGTGTTGGATTTTGTGGAGTTCATTCCGTTCACTTTTGGTGACAAGGAAATGATTTAGTGATTTATCGTGTAAGTATTATTACGTATAGGTATTTATGTGTGCTAAGTGGTTTGAGAAGGTGATCGGTGTATTTTACATACACCTCATAGCATGTTAATTACGCATAGTTGCATTATTATTTGTTATTATACATGTACTTTGAGTGTGTTTTGTATGTATGTAGGTTATGAATAAAATGGAGATAAAATGGCTATTTTGTGAGCTAATGGTGAAACGACACGGAATGTGACAAGAAATGAAGTAAAATAATGAAGAGTGAAAGATTTAGACGTGTCTCAATAATTTGGCCATAACTTTTTCGTTCGAGCTCCGTTTTAGTTGGTTCAAAAAGCCACATAAAGAGGATAAAATGAATCTTACTTTTAAGAGATGAGATACCCAAAAATCTGAAGTTAGTTCGTGCTAATATCTGCTGGAAAATACATTTCGTGGCTATTGGGCTTTTAGCCTATTTTGATTTACATTTGGGCCAAAGTTAATATTATTAACTACGAAAAAAATAAAATTGCAACAAGTGCTTGGACCTTGGGCTGATCCACACGAAAAGAGAAAAAGAGAACCCAAATGGGATGGGCCTAGCTTGACGTGGAGAGCAAAGAAGCAAGAAATAGGGATTTGTCACTATAAATATGGCTATACTTTTCAATATTCGAGGGATTGGAACAACAGCCGACGACACAAAAGAAAAAGAATGGAGCTAGCCACCATGACAAAAATTTCATTCATCATCTCCGTCACCATGTGCGGCTAAAAATCTTGTAATCTCTCCCAGTAAAAGATATTTGGTTTGATCATGTTTACGGATTTTATTTTGTTTGTCAAACATTAATTCATATGATTCTAATGCATATATTTAATTTGATTTTAATGTTTTAATATAATTACTTTATTGAATTATTAAAAGACATTTTTGGAGTCAACAATTCGTTTTCAAACCAATTAGTGAAGAGGAGATTAAGACGATTTGTATGGTAACATAACTTTGTACCTAAATTAATTCACTGAGTAAATTATTTATAATATTTGGTGGATTATCGTAAGACATTTTATTGCTTGTCAATGATTCGTGCCGAGTCTAGTTAGTTTAGGGATTAAGACGGTTCGTTTGGTAAACATAATTTGTGCCCAAAATTGTTCTTTTCAAATAATTCAAACTATGTCAAACATTAATAATAATCCATGACTTAGTCATATCCATTATTCCCGGAGCGGAGGATTGCTTTTCTTTTAATTGGTTTACAAATCATATTTTTAATTGTGTATTTACTTTTTTGTTGCTTATTCACATTTTAGTAATTATTAGTTTTTATTATTTAGTTTTAAAATCAAAACTTATATTGATCATGTATCACCCTAAAACTTAAATTAATCCACCTACTCCCCTGAGGATTCGACCATTTCTTACCCTATCTATATAGGTTTAGTTAAGGTTTATTTTTGATAGTACAACGACAGCTATCAAATTTTGGCGCCGCTGCCGGGGAGTGAGTGCGCTTTTGGTTTAAGTTTTTGTTAATAGTTTTTTTTTCTTTTTAAAAAAATAATAATAATAATAATAATAATACAAAAAGATTTTCTTTTTCTCTTGTTTTGTTTTGTTTTTTTGTTTGTTTGTTTGTTTTGTTGGTTTTGAGTGTGCAGGTTAGTGTATGTGCACATGCTCAATTTCATCATTTATTCAACGTAAAGCTTCTATGGATTCATGTTGGACTTGTGGGAATCCATTTCATTCGTATGAAAATTGTCCGGAAGAGGAAGCAAGAAGGAAGGAGCGAGTACCTGAGACATATGACTATCGATCTCAATACGATTACTATGAACATGACACATATCATGTTGATTATAATATTGGGATGAAAGATTACACGATGTATCGAGGTGAGTACGATGATCAACATTATCATCCTGCGTATGAGAGCCCTAGTTTCTTCAATCAACCTCAAAGATCGACACAACAATATTATTATCAAGGACAAAAACAAGGTGATAACTGGTACGTATGTAAGCACTAGTCAAATTTATATATGTATAGTAATAATCCCGTGACAATTCTTTCCAATTTACCTCTCAAACAAGAGAAAATAAAAGGGTAAAATCTCACTTAAAAAAACACAATACGTATATTTTTAACCGGAAAGTATTTTCTTCTCGGGTCGTATCCCAACGAAGTCGTGAATTGAAATTCGGGAATAATTCGGATTCGAGTCAAGAAGAATAAATGGAATTTTTATGAGTATTGAATTACACTAAGACTATAAAAGCACAATTAACTATAAAAAACGATTAAAAAGAATTAAAAACGTTTAAACTAATACGAAAAATAACAAACGAGGAATTAAAATGCAGCTAAAACAAGAATTTTAAAATCTAAAGCACTAATACTAACAAATTTTATACCTAAAAATCACAAGATTTAAGAGAAAATTTTAGGAAAAAGAATTAGAATTTTTTAGCTATTTTTGTATTTTCTATGAATTTTTAAAGAAAAATGAATTAACTAAAAATACACTTTTTCTAAAAATTAACACTAAAAATCTATTTTTATTTTTCAAAAATACTAGAATGAAAAAGAAAATTATTACAAAAAGAATTAGATTTTTCCTACTGTTTTTCTATTTTCTATGAATTTCTTAAGAAAAAGAAATTACCAAAAACCTATTTTAATTTCTAGAAAATACAAATTTAATTGGAAAAATAAAAAAAATGATTTTTAACTACTGAAAATGTGCAGAAAACTAATGGTATGAAAATGCCCAATTTTTACTAATCAATTGAGGCCTAATTTTGCTTTTTAACACATAAACCCTAATTTTATTAAACTAATATTAATAGATTTAATCCTATTTTATTTATCCTAAAAGAACAGGGTAGAAAATGCAAAAGATAAAAGTAAAGGGTAGGCGGGGTAAGTAACAAAATTTTACACTACAGTTAAAACAGAACTCCCTTAACTATTGAGAAAGTACCAAACAGACCCTACGACTTAAGCTAATTTAGCTTATTGCAAAAGTGAAAATAAGCAAAAACTTAAAACAGAAAAGTTACTCCTGAGCTTTTATACTACAACTTTAATAAAAGCTCTTTGACATTTTATCTACTGAATAAGCTAGAAAATCAGCTTTTTAAGCTGAGCTACAGAAACTATGATATTTCTTTGAAAATTTAACTTTTCTAAACTTTGGCTTATTTCTAGCTTAATACTCAATGAAAGTAAAAACCAAAAGAATCTACAAGAAGCTTATAATGTGTACTAAGGATATCTAAAAAGAAATAAGCTAAAAGTAAACTAGATTAACAAGAAATTTGCTCTTAAAAAGTAAAGGTTCAGCTTAATGACTGTTATTAAGCAATTTCTAATAAGCTAACTAGCTCAAATTTAAATTCTAGAAACTGAAATTTTAAAAATAAGCTATACTATGAATATAGAAGAAACCTAGATAAAAGGATTTTGGAATGAACAACTAGAAAATAGGAATCCAAAAGAAATAAACAAGAAATTTCAGCTGCTGCTAACTCCACTTTTGTAAGAAAATAAGGACTAGTCTAAAGCTTAGAAATGAAAGTTAAGAGATTATCTAAATAAAGCTAATGGAGTACTACTAAATTGCTTAAAACTAAGTTCTTATTCCCTAATTACAAATGCTAAAAGATAGCTAGAAGAATGATGAGCATCAGCAGTAGTAACTGAGTTACTACTGCTTATGCTGATGTATTTGGCAAAAACTTAAGTGCAGGCCAAAACTCTAAGTTTGGAACTCATAAACTAACTAACTAAATGTTTCTAAACTTACATTCACCAAATTTGAACACTAGAATGCTGTGAGTGATCTAACTCCAAATCTACTTAACACTTTAAGTGTCCTGGTGCTAGCAGTACCTTCTTAAGCTTTAAATTTTGAAATTCTACAATCTAACTTTCAAAACCTTTTTAAAACTTGAACACTTTGAAAATCTCAGCTATATAAAGTATTTTGACAATAACCTGTTGACTTTTAAAGTCAAAAACACCTTGTTCCAAACACTACTTAACAAAAACTGTCCTAGCTAAATTTTATTTAAAATCTATTTTAAAACTAAAACTACTAAAACCTTTTATCTACTCAGTCTTAAAATCAACTAATTAAGCTATCTAAACAATAAAATCTAAGGCTTGTGTTCTAAAATTCACTAGTTACTCAGCTAAGTATCTCACACTAGTAAGAACAGTTTTAACCAAGATGACTATTTAGCTAGAATTAGTAATGGAAAGTTAACAACAGCTAAAACTAATGATCAACTAACAAACTTTAATAAGGAATAAGCACAACTGAGTTCACAATAAGCATCTAGAATAAGCTTCAAATGCTAAAATGAAAAATAGAAAGTAAAACCAGAAATTTTGTAGTCATCTTCACGACACAAGGCTCACTTTTTTGAGTGAGTGACTTTAAAGATCAATGCCAATACTCTAGCCTCTAGACCAAAAGCACTTAGCTCAATAAGCTTCTTTGAGCTTATTCTTCTTATTTCTTCCAAAATCAATCAAGCTAAACTCAAATGAACATAGTTTAACAAAGATAGAAAAATTCAGTATTTAAAAAGCTTTTGACAAAATTTGAACAACTTTTGAACAAAAGAAAACAAAATAAGCTCAATTGAGCTTATTACAAGCTTATTAGCTAAATCTGGCTTATAACATGTAAACTTGAACACAAACACAACTCAACTAGTTTTATTGCTTTAAGAAAGAATAGTACAAGACAAGAAACAGAAGGTACAAACGACTTGAAAGTTTAAAAGCTCAGTTTAAAAAGGTGAACAGTAAAAGTAAAAATTTAAAAGGAAAATTTACAAAAAACTGAACTAACTCTCTCTCTTTAACTGAATAACAAGCTCCTATTTATAGGTGAAGGTGAGGAGAAGATTGAGAACTCCAAGCATTCCTAGCCGTTGGATGTCTTTTTCTTGAATCTTAGCCGTTGGATGTGATGGGTGAGGTGTTCAGACCAATGGGAGGCTGCCACGTCATAAAAATGACGTAGAGATTGTAAATACGAGGTGGGGGAAGAGTAGGGAGAGCTGGGGAAGAAGAAAAGAGGGATTTGGGCTTGTTAGGGTTTTGGCGGGAAAAGTCGTTATAAGGTTGTTAGAAGGAAAAGTTAAACCGCGTTTGTGTTTGAAAGTTTGGGTTAATTGCATAACAAGTCCTTGTGTTTCTTTTTCAAAAGTGTAATATATAAGTGAGTTTAAGAATTGGCATTTCTGGCCCTTGTAGTTTTTAAAACAAGAAATGGTTTTGATTTTGGGCTCATTGTTGGGCTTTTGTGATCCGAATGGTGTAAAAGGGCCCAAAGGGTATTTTAGTCTTTTAATCTCCATTTGAACAGGGGCAAAATGTTCATTCTTCCTTTGTCCTTTTCTTTACTTTCTTGACTTTTCTCGACCACGGTCTTGATCCGGCTTTCGATATTGGCTTCAAATCTTTCTCTTGTACTTGTCTCTTCATTTCTTGTCGGTTTTTGCTCGTTTTTGCTCTTTTTGACTTTGATATCCTTTCCTGCACGTTGAGACACAAAAGCACACATATTTCCATCTTTTGGCATATTTTTTTGGCTTTTATTGGCGAAATCCTGGGTATTTTATGTATACAATTTAACACTTATCAAAATTCCCCAAACTAAAGGATTGCCGTGTCCTCACGCAATTTTATTAAGAGTACACTTTGTAAACTAACAAGTTTTCAAAATGCCCTTGTTTTCTCCTTTTATGAATCACCTTTTAAACATCTCAAGCTTTTTCTCAACATTTTATCTCATGGAAACACATTAATGGCAATCATTGCAATTTTGCAACTTTTTTAGGCTTCATTGAAATAAAGGCTATCTGTAAGGTCCGATTAATAGAGCACAAAAAGAGGAAAAATTCGTACTTCCCTAGACTTTTCACTAGACTAAACAAAGCTATTAAACAAGATCATAGTCATTATAAGTCCAAATGGTTTTAACTCTTATACTTGCAACTTGTAACTGTTTCCACGTCCCAAGAATAAATTAATGATTAAGATGTGTGCACTCTTTTCAACTTAACCATAGATCAATTTATCTTTATAGTTGAAATTCATCTAAGCTTTACACTTAAGCCTTGTGAGCTTAAATGTTAATAACATAGATAAACCTCAACTCAAAGCTAAAAGAAATTGAGAAACAAAATTTATAACTTGATTTTAGAAAATGAAATTTTAACCATTCTTTTATTTTTAATATACTATAAATTATTTTTTTCCTTTCAATAGGAATGTTGTTCTTAGTTCGAACCCCTACTAAGGCCTTTCTCCTAAATAGGATATCGCATCAACAACCGGTGTTCTTAGTTCGAACCCCCACTCCGCTACTAACGTTTGTGGGATATCGCGACAACACATTTTTCCTACAAAGCCTAGAATCCAAAGTCCCTTAGTTGCAATCACCACCTAGGCCGCGCTCCCTAGCGATCTGGGTTTAAATAACCGTGCATGTTTATGATCACTATCTGTAAAATCATAGTTCTCGAAAAATAAAATACATTGCCATCCCAACTTATGCTTACAGTTAGAAAAAGTAAATGTTAAAGAAAATAGGATTGAAATAACTAACTAAATTCAATGTGACGCGACAAGTTTCACCCCTAATTTATCTAAACATGTATATACAGTAGTACTAGATATAACTATTTTGTCACATTTAAAGTATATATTTTTGTAGACCGTTCGTAGCGATAGGAAAGATTGGTCCTTGAGGTTAGATGATGCCTTGTGGGCATATAGGACGGCTTTTAAGACCCCTATTGGGATGTCACCGTATAGGTTGGTATATGGAAAGAGACATGTCATTTACCGGTTGAGATAGAACATAAGGCTGAGTGGGCAATTAAGCAGGTTAATCTGGACTTAGATAAGGCAGGTAATTCTAGGAAACTTCAATTATCTGAATTAGATGAAATTAGACGTGATGCTTATGATAGCTCCCGGATTTATAAGGAGAAAACTAAGGCTTTTCACGACCGACACATCACCAAGAAATCTTTCTTGGTGGGTCAAAAAGTTTGGCTATTCAATGCTAGACTTAAGCTCTTTCCGGGAAAATTGAGAAGTAAATGGACAGGTCCATACGTTGTTACTCAAGTCTCTCCACACGGAGCCATTCAATAAAAAATATGTGGGTGAGAAGTCGTAATAAACTTAATGACACCCGTCTACAGGCCGTAGTTGTGTTGGAGAGTGATCAGGCGAACACGGTTGATGTGGTTTATTTGGAACCATTTCAACCGTCTCAATAGCTCCAATGAGTTATGTCGGGCTGATGACGGTAAACTTAGCGCTTCGCGGGAGGCAACCCGTGGTTTGTAGAGTGTGTGTGTATTTTCTTTCCAATTTATTTTTATTTTTGTTTTTGTGTGTGTTAAAAACTTTGTGGGTGTGTTCACTACAAACCCTCACGAGACTATAACTCGTCCACTCGGGCTACCGAGTGGTTTAAAGGCTTGTTGCATACGCTAAATGCAACCGTGATTCCTACGAAAGTGAGTTAGGTTTTTGTTGTTGTGTGAGTTTGTCAAAGTGATTTTTAACCAAAATTTCAACTTAAAGTTTTTGCATTAGGGACAATGCAATGCTTTAAGTTGGGGGGACGGTGTCACATGTGTTACATGTTTTTGTGTGAAATTATGGTCAAAAATGGGTCAAAATGTGATTTTTGGAAAAAAAAAAAATTGGAATCACATTATAAGAGTCTTGTGCTAATTGGATGTGGAAGTTTCTTCTACATATATTTGTTGAGTGTTTGCAGATTCTGAAGATTAGCTTGTGGATGACTTATTGGAGCAAATTGGAAGATCTGACCATGATTATAAGGTGCACCCGATTCCATTGTATAATTTGGTTATAAAATTGATTTGATTGTTTGCATGTAGATTAGGCATATGTATAATTAGTAGATGATCAAACCATACCCGATTGAATTTCCCTACTTACTTTTGCTTAGATCGGGAAGAAAGTTAAAATAATGTAATATGAAATATAATAATGTAATAGTTGGGTTATGACACTTAAATTGATCTTATCCGGCTCGTCACCCGCGCACGGTGGCCATAGAAAAGAGTTGGAGAACTGTCATAATTATTGGTGGTAGTCATATGCTGGGCTTGCCTATCTGATTCGTCACCCGCGCAAGGTGATATTTTAGTTGTTAGCATGGGTCAGACGCCAATTCTTATGATGGATAGCATTGCACTTAGCTGAGACAATTTTATGTGAAATAACCCAATCCTTGTATTGTTGTTAATGAAATTAGGAAGGTTGGTTTAAGTTAGTGCATTGATTAATTAGACTATGTGGTAGATAACTCCATCATATGATATACCAGTAGGCACGAAGCATAGCTGTTCCCATTTAATTAAAACGGACTAAATTAACCGGTTCCCATGTGCCGATGTGTCTTAGTATGCACCTATAGGATAGATATTCATTCTTCCAAATGATTGGTCTTTATATCAACCTTAAAAGGAGTGTATAAAGCATTCGGGATGACTTGTATAAGAAACGGTCCCGGATGGCTAAAAATGGAGCTTATGTATGTTATGAGCAAAAATGTTGAAATGTGAAGTAAAATTCATGTGAAAAAAAAAAGAAAAAAAAAGAGCAAAAAGTGAAAGTATGAAAGTTAAAGTATGATGGCTTATGTGCTCTCAAAAATGTGTGCTCCTATGGTATAAAAACTCCGGTGTTATAAAGGTGTAAGGTATTCTCACCTCTTGTTTTGAATTTATGTTTAGATTGATTATAGGGGTGTATTAAGTATGTTGGGCACATGGTTAATTATATGAAACATAAAGTAAATGGAACCAATGGGAGCGGTTATGTTAAGTGTTTAAGAAGGACAAAAATATTGGTAATCATTTTGGATTATTTGTCGTATAGGATGGTTATTAGTGTACTAGGTTGAATTTGATCTTTTTGATGGAATTTCAATGGTATGATTAAAAACTATGTAATTAACATGCTAAGATATAGTAGATTTCTTCCTCGGGACGAGTAAGGGTTAAGTTGGGGAGGTTTGATCGGTGTATTTTACATACACCTCATTGCATGTTAATTACGCCTAGTTGCATTGTTTTTCGTTGTTATACATGTACTTTGAGTGTGTTTTGTGATTATGTAGGTTATGCATAAAATGAAGCTAAAATGGAGACTTTGTGAGCAAATGGTGAAAAGACACGGAATGTGACAAGAAATGAAGTAAAATAATGAAGAGTGAAAGATTTAGACGTGTCTCAATGATTTGGCCATAAATTTTTTGTCCGAGATCCGTTTTAGTTGGTTCAAAAGGCCACGGAAAGATAAAAAAGAGATCTTTATTTTTATGTAATAAAAGATCCAAAATTTTGAAGCTAGCTTGTGATTTTATCTGTTGGAAAGTATATTTCGTGGCTATTGGGCTAAATTGGTATTATTAACTAACAAAAAAAAGAGGTGTAAGAAGGTGTTGTTGGGCTGTGACATACGAAGGAAATAAAAAAGAGAAAAAGCCATTGGGCTTTGGTTTTTTTTAGCGTGGAGAACACACATAGGGTAAAATCCCTTTGTGTTATAAAAAGCAATTCGTCCCACTAGAAGGGGTGACAATTAGCAGCCGACAACTCGTCTTAGGGATTATTCTCATAGCCCACAGACGAAACAAGAAAAGAAAATGGAGGCAGTCATGACAACAAAATCATTCATCATTTCCATTACCATGTGCGGTTAAACATCTTGTAATCTCTCCCGGTAAAAGATATATGGTTTGATTATGTTTACGGATTTTACTTTGTTTGTCAAACATTAATTCATATGATTTTAATGCATATCTTTAATTTGATTTTAATGTTTTAATATAATTACTTTATTGAATTATTAAAAGACACGTTATTGCGAGTCAACAATTCGTGCCGAACCCAATTAGTGTAGGGGTTAAGACGATTTGTATGGTAGACATAACTTGTACCTAAATTATTCACTTGAGTAATTATAAAATTATTTGTTGGGATTATTGTAAGACATGTTATTGCTTGTCAACGATTCGTGCCGAGTCTATCTAGTTTAAGGGATTAAGACGATTCGTGTGGTAAACATAATTTGTGCTAAAAAATATTCTTTTCAAGTAATTCAAACTATGTCTTTGTGGTTTGAAATCAGACACTAGTAATAATCCATAACTTAGTCATATTCATATATCTGGAGCCGGGAGGGATTGCTTTTCTTTTAATTGTTTACAAATCTTATTTGTATTTGCTTATTTACTTTTGTTGCTTATTTACATTCTAGTTAATTAGTAGTTTTATTATTTAGTCTTAGACCAAAACTTTTATTGATCAGTGATCACCCCAAAACTTAGGGGTGTGCACGGTTCGGTTTGGGTCGGTTTTTGGTAGAAACCGAAACCGAAACCGAATGTTCGGTTTTTCTCATAACCATAACCGAAACCGTTCGGTTTTCCTCGGTTCGGTTTTTTCGGTTTTTGGTCGGTTTTCGGTTCGGTTTCTTTGGTTAACCGTTTGGCCAATTTAAGATTTTAACATGTACGGTGTTCTGTCTTGTTAGCTAGGTGATTGCACTTTGATTTTGTAGAAACAAATAGTGGTAACATATAAGATTTTAACCCGTACCTCACAAATCTTTCAAACCAGAGCACCGTATATTTCTATACCATTGATTATAAGAAATATAATATATGCTCAGTTCAGTTCCATAAATGAAGTAACGACTAGCGTGTGTGCGAGATTGCCCATTAACCAAGTTCAGTTCCATAAGTGGCTCTAAGTTCAGTTACATAAGTTCAGTTCTCAACAAATAAAGCCATAAAATAAAGCCACAAAATTGAAATGCAAGAGAGTGCAGCTACTAAAATTGCAGACGACTAGAGAAGATAGATAAATTTAGGTTAATAATGATAAAACTTAAAAGTATTAAATCTGTTGATGTTTGGTTTTCCAAGCCGACGTTTGCTATTCCCTAAATTAACTTCATAATGAATCCCTCCCTAGAAAGTAGGAAGCATATACTTCAGTAGTCATTAAGTATTATTGTATTAAGATATTATTAATACTAATATAAATAAAATGTTTAATATAATTAATAAATCGGTTCGGTTCGGTTTCTATGTCAAAACCGAAACCGAACCGAAATTTTTCGGTTTTTGAAAAAGTAAAAACCAAACCATCGGTTTCTAGTTTCGGTCGGTTTTTTCGGTTCGGTTTTTTTGGTTTTCGGTTCGGTTTCGGTTTTTTCGGTTATTTTTGCTCACCCCTAATTATTTGCCAGCTCTACAAATACATAACCAAATTTGATATGGTGAATTTTTTTTTAAATAAAAGATCATATCTCGCGGTGATTCGGAGGTGTGTAGTTTTTACCGTATAAAACGTAATTAAGTTTATTACTGTTGGGATTTTATCATCTAAGTAACCAAGTTACTACGAGTACGCAGCGGATTGAATCTAGTAATAGCATATGGTTAACACAAAATAAAAGATAAATAGAAAATGCGTACCTTTTAGCCAATGATTAAGAAAACGAGTTAAGCGACTAAGATAATCGCCTCTACGATTGCTCACACAATCACGTCAACCAAACACGTTAAGCTTGCTAGGCTTAACTCCACTAACAAACAACCCTTGTATCAATCGAATACCAAATGCACCCTTTGAGTTGATATGCGAAAACCAAACAAACCGAATTACAACCCGAAACCCTAATTTGGGGTTTAACCTTCGACCCACAATCACCACGTGTATGTACTTGTTATGTCAAGCTAGGAAGTAAGCAAGTAAGGATCGATTACACCTTAAAGTTGAATCGAATATGATGAGAAACTAGAACCGAAAATCACACAAACTCTTGATAGACTTTTGTTGAAATCGGCTGGAACAAAAAACAAGGAATAATCGATTTTCTGTTGGAGGATTTTTTAGAGTGAATCGCCTATATGAGCTATGGGGTGAGGGGTATTTATAGCCCTTCATCCCTAGCTTAGTTCAACTAGGAGACGAGTCATAGTCCTATCACAATACCTCCTATTCCTTGTTCTCCTTATCTTGTCATTCAAACAAACACCCTTCTTGAACCCTCCTTGGAACCGACCACTTTGGTTAATCCTTAGTGTTCGGGTTTTGTTCATTCTAGTCCTTGGTTTATTATAAATGTGAAGAATTAAACGTGTTCTTCGTGTCTTAACGTGTGTGCCCCCAATAGGCTCACATATTCGTAATGTATTCGTGCTAGCCGACTACCATAACCCAACAAAAAGTCTAAACCTATCAACCAAGAACCTCAATCTAAAACTGATTTCGAAAAATTAATGATTAAATTATTGGATGGTCAAAGAGTTACAAATATGTTTTTCAAGAACAATGTTAATGATATGATTTTAAAGATGAAGCAAAATGAAAAGAATTTCCAAACTAAAATTAAAAATATAGAAAGAAAAATAGATGAGTGGTCGAAGTCTCACAACGTATCTTCAAAACAAACCGATATGACTGACCCACCTCCTCCTAAAGCTCACACCAAGCATGTGAATGCCGTATTTACCGGAAGTGGAAAGTCTGATTATTCTCCGAAAAATCTAAAAGATCCACCACATTCTATCATCGTTAACAATAAAATAAAAAAAGACCGCCCAATTAAGACATCAAAAAAGGGCTATCACGTGGTAAAAACAA
>BQNB010007567.1:68535-93072 GCA_026074375.1 Tanacetum coccineum
GGGTTTGTTGTTGTTGACGACGGTTACGGTTACGAGTTTGCGAGCGAGTGCGCATGCACTTAAAAAGAGAAAATCAAAAAGGAAAAATCTAAAATTAAAAGAAAAATTCTACACAAATTTTTTTGAATTTTTTTTTAAAATTTATTATTCACAACAAATTTTAACGGTTACACGAAAGAGGCTTAAACCAAATAATCAATTACTTCACGGTAGCTCTTAAAAATTGTTTTTTAAGGTGAGCCGTATTTCGTAGAGACACAAATGGCAAGTGTTAAATCTTTGGTTCGATTTGGGAACAATATTCCAAGTTGACCGGAAATTGAAATGATAATACCTCGATTGAGAGTATTATTTGTTGGTGTTCTTTTACCAACTTTGTTTATATTATTTCTTTTTTTTAAAGACAAATTTTTTATTTTTGTTTTTTTTTGTGTTTTTTATATGATAGCTATACTAAGAATATTTTTTTACTTTTTTTTTATTTTATGATTTTTTGGATTTTTGAATTTTTTTAACAAAAATGAAACTTTCGAGGACGAAAGGATCTTCAAATCTTATCAACAAACACAAAACGAGAGATTCGTTAACTCAAATCCCCGGCAGCGGCGCCAAAATTTTTGATACACTATATAATATATACTAATATATAATACCACAAGAGCAATTAAGAAAATTCCCTAAGGAAAATTCAATATTTAAAAAATATATATATAATATATAATATACGAATGTTTACCGGAAAGTATGATTTCTCGGGTCGTTTTCTCAACGATTTGAGAAATTGAAACCTCGCTTGATATTAGATACTGATTTGAATGGGTTCGAATATTGATTGGGTTTTCTATAGCTACTAATTAAAAGCACAATTAAACACAAGTAATTAAAAACAATTAAAGCACAAAATCAATTACGGGACAAATAAAACGCAGACAAATAAGCAAGTAACTAAATTTTAACTTCCTAAAAATGTAAACCTAAATTTTCTAAACTAAGGATAGGTACAAATAAAATTTTAGGAAAAAGAAAAACATTTTTTTGATTATTTTTGAATTTATTATGAATTAAAAACTAATTTAATCTAATTAAATCCTAAAAAATAGCAAATTAAGTACTAAAAATTTAGAAAAATGATTTTTAAACTTAGAAAAGTCTAAAATAACATAAAAACTCAGAAAACTATTTTTAACTATTTTTAAAATTAAAATCCTATTTTTAAAATTAGAAATTAAAGCTTAAAAATGAAAATTAAAATCTAATAGGTGTAAAAATGATTTTACTGAATGTAAACCTAAAGCTATTTTTTATAAAACTAAAAACTATTTTTTTGTATTTTTATAAAACTTTTTCTATTTTTTATTGATTTTTTAAGATTTTAACTTTCGAAAAACTATTAAAAATAAACTAATTGATGGAAAATTACAAAAAATTCAGGAAAAATCTATGATGCAACGAAGATTACTAGAAAAATAAAAAGACAAACGCAGCTTATTAATTAAGCTGAGATAAAGGGCTTATATGGCTTACGGCTTATTAAAATACGTGAAAGGAAAACGTATATAAAGATTAAAAAGAAAGGAAGGTTGACGGATGAGCTATTGTAGCATGATGGTAAAGAGTGTGTGTTGTGTGTGGGAGGTCGTGGGTTCGAGGCAGGCAAACCCCCTTTTTGCTATTTTTTATTTTTTTTACTTTTATGAAAAATTAAATACTAGGGCTTAAAGAGGACACAAAATTAAGCTATTTTAATAAAAGGGACATAAGCTAAAACTAACTATTAAGCTCTAAAACAACTTATTAAAAAGATGTTACAGAAAGTGGTGTTTAAGCTTGCTTTTGCTTGATTCTACTTAATCACTTGTAAAAAACTCAAGTTAAGCTCAAATTGAAAAATAAAAGATGTTCAAAATCCCTTGAGATGTGCTTAAGCTAATTTTAATAAGCTAAGATCCATTTAAACACTTTATGTTGACTGAAATTAAGGCTCAAATAGGCAAACTCAGAACTAAACTCTAAAAGCTCAAAAATCTAATAAGCTAGAATACAATATAAGCCAAGACAGAAACTGAGCTTATGAGAACTTAACAATCCACTACTAAGCAATGAATTCAAATCATTAAAACAGCTACTATAAGCTAAGTTTATAAAACTAAAGGCTAATCTAAGTTACTACTGTTTTTGGAATTTTTGAGATATTTATGAACTTTTAAAAACAAGGCACCTTTAAGGAATAACTAGAAAACCTAGAAGTAAGATTTAATCTAACTTTAACTATATCTAATCTATGAGCTTATGGAACTTTAGAACCTAAATCCTATAAATACTACTTAAATGAAGCTTAAAAAGTCAACAGTAGTAACTGCTTAGTTCCTGCTGATGCAATTGACACAAGTGTAAAACCAATAGTGCAGGTAACCTTGAGGTTTAGTACTGCACTAAACTTACTCAAATTGAGTGCTAAAACATAATGCAAGCAAGATCTAAGCCTTGGAAGGCTTAGATCAAATTTTCTCAAGCTTAAAGGGAAGGTAAAAGTGCCCTGGTGTTAAATTACCAAAATTAAACCATAACTTTAGAAATTTTGAAAACTAAACTCTAAAAACTCTTAATCTATCAGTTTAAAATGATGACACAACTAACTCAAATGAATTGCACAAGAACACTTGACTTTTTAAGGTCAAATTAGTTTAAACCAAACACCCCTTTATGCACTTGACAGAATTGATTAAGCTTTTAAAACTAAAATTTACTTATGAAAACTAGACTACCAGATAACTAGGGGCTTATAACAACTTATTTAAACACAATTTAACAACTGTATTAAGCTAAAATTTAAGATCTAAGACTAGGCTACTATATTTTTGGCTTTTTATAGATTTAAATGACAGATATGAAAACACTAAGATTTATAACTAGCTAGCTAAAAACAGATGATCAATATAGTCTAATAAGCAATATTAAGTAGAAATAAGCACAAATAAGCTACTACTTTAAGCAAATAAGCAGATCTAAGTTATAAAGCAATAAGACAACTATTTAAGCTAGAATTTAAAAGCAAGGAAATTAAAAAGAAACTTACTAGAGCTTCAGCTTAACAGAAGCATAATGGCTCTTAGAGCTTTGCTACAAGCTCTCCTAGCTTATAAATAAGCTAGGAGTAAAGTCCTTGAGATCTCTTCCATTTCTAGATCTCCTTCCAAAAGCTTAAATCTACAAGTTAAGGTAAATAGAATTTTTAAGCTTGTTAATTAAGTTTATGTAAGATTTAAGATCAATTAAGCTCAAATCATGAGCTTAGAGACTCATGAGAGCTTATAGTAGCTTATATAAGCTTATGAGAGCTTATTGACTATTATAAGACATTTTAGATCTTAAAAGATTAAAAGACAAGATTAAAACAAACTTGATTTATATTAAGAGAAGCTGCTGATTACAATATGAAAAGAGAAATTACACTAGAAAAAAATAGAGAAATACAATAAGCAATAAAAACTACAATAAGCTACTAAAAAAAATACTACGTGTGTGAATGTGTGATAATGAGGCCCTTTTATAGGTACTCATAGATCATTCTAGGCCTCTAATCTGTTAGACGCGCCTATCAACATCATCCCTTGATCATTCATTAATCATTGATTCCTTCTTGTCCACCGTTGGATCACTAATGAGCTCACACGGATTGCCAGCGTGGCTATCCGTTTGAGACTCAATTGTGTTTGTTTAGTGAGTGTGTTTAGTGCAAAACCCACGTCCCTTTGTGCTTTCTCCTCGTCACATGTGGCTTGAGCTTGAGAGTGAGCTAATGAAATCCTTTGATTTGACTGATCTATCCCTGCCATCTTGTTAACGAGTTCTTGAATTGTCCTTTTTGACCCTTGATTGAGACTTGCCCCTTGATTTACCCTGGGTGAAAGATGGGGACGATGGGTGAATAGTGCCATACCTTTGGCGCCTAAATTATAACTGAACGGGTAAATCAGTTTTAAACTTTGGAAAATGGCACATTTGGCCCTTGTCTTTGGTTTATAACAGGTGTAGAGTAAAAAAGGGTTTAGGGAATAGCAAGAATGGTCCCTGTGGTTTTATGAAAGGGTATTGGGCTAAGAATTGGGCTTTTGGTGTAAGTCATGGATCCGGGTAAGGTTTTTAGGGTTTCAAGGCCCAATAAGAGTTTAGGGGCCAATTGTGAGTTTTTTTGAAACTTGGAGGACTAAAGTGGATTATTTTTGGGTTTTGTCTTTTGTAGTTGACCACTGTTTGACTTTCCTTTGACTGTTTGACTGAGGGTTGACTTTTCTTTGGCTTTGCTTCCGGATTTTTGTGCACTCTTCCGTTCTCGTGTCCGTGTTTGCTCGTTCTTGACGGTTTTCTTGTGATTTTTGATATATCCGTACATGCACACACAAAACACAAAAACAAGCATATTTTTGCCATTTTTAGTCTGTTTTGGGTTTAATTGGGTCATTTTAGGTATTAACGGATATGTGTATTTTACACTTATCATCCTCCCTAATATCACTAGTAACAACCTCAACTCCCATACCTATACCATCCTTAGTAGGATCTCCAACTCCATCACCAATACCCAAATCTACAATAGCCTCTGCATCAGCAATACCAATCTCCATACGCTCCTCTCCACTATCCTTGGGTGAGTACGAATCTCTGAACCTCTTGTGAGGTGGTAAAAGATCAACATGAGTAGAGGCTATCGATCTCGGAACAAGGGTAGATGATGGTACTAAAGTAGTAAGGGATCTGCATCTCTTGCGAGATGGTCCAGTAGAAGGTAAAGATGAATCCAATAACCCCTTAGAAGATGAATCTAGGGACGACTCTAACGTCGTCGGTTGGTAAGGAGTAGACAATGGTGCAGACCTCCAACGCATAAAAGCCTCACGATAACATGGAGTCATAACCAGGGGATAAGCCAACCTAGGTGATGCAACCCTAGTCAATGGTCCTAAATGAAACTGACTTGATGCATTGCATCCTGAAGAATGAACTAATGATGAGTCTGATACTGAATCTGAAGGTGAACCTGAAGAAATATCTGATGAAGAACCCGAAGATGAATCAGAATAAGATGAGTCTGAAGTAAAGTCTGGCGAAGAATGACGATCCGATGATCGATGAGATACACGTCTCCATGCAAGTCTATGAGCAGGAAAAGGTCCAACTCTCTTCTTTGCAGTCAAAAACTTATGTGGACCATTAGGATGGGTCCGGTAAGGGATAGCCTCACTGGGTCAGACAAGAATCGCTGGCCGTCAATGAATCTCGAGTAGGGCAACAACACGAGTAAGGGGAAACTCAGATGATGGTGAAGAGTGTCATGAGGTAATGATCTCAGTGGTGAGGATAGCCTAGATGCGACCCTGTCCCTCCACCTTGAAAACATATCATCATGATCGGTAAGAGATACATGCCTCTTGGGTCTCTACTTAGCAGGCTCGAACTCACTGTCCGCCTCTGAGTCATTAGACATAAGAAAGGTGAAACCAATGGTAACTCTGGTGCTAGAGGTAAGGAATCCTCCGATGGATCAGAATTAGTAGAAGATGAATAATCTACCAAATCAAGCACTCCGGTAGGTGAGATGACAAAAACTGCTCCCACCTCCGGTGCAACTAAGGGATCAGCAGGTACAATAAGAACCTCAGCAGGAACTACAGGGATAACAAGGATACTGTTAGGAATAGTGCCAAATAGAATCCCTCGTGGGACGTGAGAACCCACACTCTCCTCAAATGAATCTGAAAAAATAGGAATAACAGGGGCTGCCAAAACCTGCACAAGCAAAAGTTTATATAAATCTCTTTATATGAAACCATGCTAAGTGCGTGCAATGCCGAGAAGTAAGTATGATGCAAAATATGATATGGCAAAATGATGTATTATGTAATTATGAAAATATGATATGTAACTTGCACTTATATATATATAGTTTATTATTTATATATAGTTATTTTTTATAATTTATATAGATATTTATATATTATATATAATATTTATATATATATATAGCTGCTATTATTAGATATATTTGTAGCAGGTCAAGAACTGGAGGGTCTACTTACTGGTTATAGTTCCAGACCTAGTATAAGCTATCTGGTTCACTATAACCTTGACTCTGAGATACCAATCTGTCACACCCCCAAACAGGGCCTGGCCGGCGAAACCCAGTTGATCTTGTCTGGGGGCGTGACGTCATAATATACATCACACAAGATCAAGTAAACGACCACTATATGGATGTTTGATAAAACATAACTCGTTGCTTTGATTAAAACAAAATAAGTCTTACAATATTCTTGACATAAATGAAATAGTTTTAGCGGAAGCTTAAGACAAATGCAGCGGAATCATAACATGTTTTTAAGACAACGAGTATTTAAAATTTAATAGATAAACATTTTGAATGACACTCGACTAATGCATTTGCAAC
Source organism: Tanacetum coccineum (assembly GCA_026074375.1). Lineage (NCBI taxonomy): Eukaryota > Viridiplantae > Streptophyta > Magnoliopsida > Asterales > Asteraceae > Tanacetum > Tanacetum coccineum. The sequence continues at coordinate 74,981 of BQNB010007567.1, forward strand.
ATCAAATAGCACCTTCAAGAATATATCTGGCTAGTACTGAGAAAACATGCTTAAAAACTAGTCTGATATATAAGTTGGTGATTCTTAGGTTTGAATTTAGTATTTATGAGTGAACCTACAAATTCACAGCTCGCATATGATCGTTATAACAGCTACAACTTCACATAAAATGTATTGTACTGTTACGCTTAGGCTCCATGACACCGGAAGTCAATTTAAAGTAGCATATTATTATGCCAAACAAGATTGCCCTAGAGGTATCTGACCAAGATCACCTAGTGAAATCCGACATGGTATATATCTGTTTGTTCGTGTCTCCCGAATCTAGTAAGCGCTACTTACCCGGATAGGGATAATTAGTCCCAATAGATCTATTTACAACATTCGCGCTCACTTAACCAGTACGGTCGGTTAAGAAATTAACGGTTCATGATAGTTCGGGCATTAGTGGTCTATTCGCAACTTAGGCAACACGTAATCAGGAAAAGGTAACGTAAAGTAACTGTGTCTATAGTTTAAAAACAAGCAATGTTTCTCACCCCAAAGTAGTAAAGTAGAAATAGTAAAACGTGGGGCTATGAACTCACCTTAAGCAAATGGTGAGATAATAATCAATGAAGAGATATAATGCCAAGAGGTCCTACTTGCGACCTAAATCAATGACGCGTCTTAGAAAGACGGAAAGTATACGAAACTTGTACGAATCGTTTATAAGAGAAAAAGTCATCCATGTGTGTTTGTGCTTTGGCTTAATTAACAAAACGTGACTAAATAAAATTATAGAGTTTTTCGTTAAGTTTCGGCGTTTAACCAAAAATTGCCATTTTTAGTAAGTTTCTATTTTAGGAAAGTTTTTAGTTTCGGGACGTTAATACCGTCCCCTATATTTGCTAAATCCATATTTCCATAAACGCACTAGAGAACCCTAAACGTTTAACTTCCATGTCTATCTTGCTAATATTCACTAAACTTACTATTTTTAGAAACCTTAACGCTTTTCCTTAAAATATGTTAACGACATTCCTAATGATCCTAATCAATATATATGTGATACTATATGTTTCGCTAATGTTTTAAAAGCTCAAATCATCCCGAAAGCGTCCGAAAACCCATTTTACTATTCACATCAGCACCTACATTAATTATTTTGCCGAAAAATGTTTCAAGTTTCATTTGGCTATAACTTGGCCGTTTTAAGTCCGATTTTAGTGTACAATATATGAAAATATATCTACTCAAAATGAGCTATCCAAAAACTACCTTCTCGCCTAATGAAAACATTCTTAAGTGTCTGAAAACCCAAAAATAAAATCGGATCAGCAACATCATTTTTCGTAAATGCTTCCAAAAATCACACCAAACTTCACAATATTGCCTAATATATCCTAATCTCCATTCACAGCTAATCTACAACAAAAACCATGCTTAATCTAGTTTAATCTCATCCTCGTAAATCTTTTAACACACTAATCACTTCGCTTAAACCCTAAACATAATATTTGCATAAGAGATTTATAAAAGTTTCCTTGTTTAACATACCTATTTTATTTCTTTTTAAAAAATCAACACAAACACCATAGGATTTTATAGATCTATGCAAGAACATAAGTAAATATAGAATGAAAGTAGAATTGAAAGTATAAGTCTCAAAGTAAGCTTACAAGATGAAGAACAAGCTCAAGAAAATATAAGAATGAAGATGGAAGACTTGGATCTTGAAAAACCCTAAATAATAATCAAAATTTGTAGATCTTGAAATAAACCCTTGAATCAATGAACCAATACTTGTAAACACCTTAGGTAACCTTAAAAATTAGCCTAGTATGCTTGAATTTTGAAGAAAATCAAAGGAAACTCAAACCCTAATAAGGGGTGTTGAGCCATAAGCTACAAGAAGGAAAAAGGAGAAGAGAAAATGTGTTGGTGGCTTTGAAATGAAATGGTAACCCTAAGTTGTGAGAAGTGAGGTATTTATAGGACTATGGGTTAGGGTTTTATACATTTGTCTTGGAGTATCAAGTGACCAACACACACCAAAGGTGTGTGTATGTGTGTGTTTGCTCGGCCGAAACATCCCTACAAGGACCAATTGGTTCAAATTTTTGAGTCATGGTTCATTCTAGGTGCATGAGTTGGTCAAATGTACAAGTCAAACTCTTACATAAGTGTAAGGGGTCAGATGAAGGGGTTTGCATAAGAATGACACTCTCATGTGTCACTATCTTGCATATGTAAGATCACATGCGCTAGTTTTATAAAAGATGTTATTGTATTTAATTTAGGATTCAAAGTGTTTTGGTTTGGGGGTTTAGGCATCCGAGTTTTTCCAAGAGGGGAGGGTGAACGAAATTTTGATACTATGATACTTAAGAAATGATATAGCGGGTTTACATGCAAAGGTGGTAGATTTTGTGGGTCTCCGTTTGACGTAAAATGATAAAACCGTAAAGCGTACGCGAAAAATGTAAAAATCGTAAACGAAATTGAACGTGACCTACGTAACACTTTAATATGATAAAATAGTGCATATAACATGTAAACTAATCGAAGTCCGAAACCAGAACGCGTCCGATGACGTTTTTCAGATATATGCGGGTTAATTTCCCGGTTTTACGCCAAATTCAAACGTAACGTATAAAATTCAAAATAATGATCGGAAAAGTTTAAAATATTGACCTGAAATTTATAGGGTGTGACATCCTTCCCTCGTTAAGAGAGCTTTGTCCTCAAAGCTTAAGACGTAACTTTAGATGAAGGTGTGGGGTTAGCGAAAAGATAAGGATACTTTTTCTTCATTTGGTCTTATCTCACCTCATAGATTGTACCGCTCAACTTTATCGATGATTAAGCAGTTCTGGATGGGGCTTATGACTCTCAACTAGCGTATTGTTTTATACAAGCTAGTAGCTTGTAGACTTACTTTGTTAAACCCTGTTTTGGAGCAAGGGATGTTTGTAAGTTTTTTTTTTTCTTATTTTGCTTTTTTACCTTTTTAGAACTGCTTAGTAGTGCTATTTGTTAATTATATTTGCTTTATTTATGCTTTATTACGATGTTTAGGATTATCTACTTAGTTGTTAGTTTAAATAGTAACGTTGGCTCATTGTGCACATTTATTAGTTAGTACTGTTAGTTTTGAGTTAAAACTGTTAGACTGATTTAGCTTATTTAAGTGCTTATTATGATTAAACTGCTTATAATGCCTATATTTTGTTATTTGTAAATCTGTTTTACAATTTAGGATCAAATCAGCTTGATTAAAAAGAAAACTTGATATTTTGAAAAACTTTAAGGGGTATTTTCAACTCAGCAGTACTTAACCCAATAGTTAGTATGCTAGTTCTCTTTTGGGATTTATCAACTAGCAGTACTAATCAAAGCTAGCGAACTGTTAGTACTGTTGGTTCATTATTGCTTATTAGCTTATTATTTCTGCTTATTTAAGATTTGCTTTGCTTTTTAGAGTAGATTAAGCCCATTTTCGTTACTGTCTTTAGTAGAGATTATTTAAGCTTGTTTGCCTTTTCAAAGTAATTTCAAGAGTTAATCAGTTGTAGCTTTTTAACTTATTTACCATTCTAGTTTACTCTAGTTACTTATTCTTATGCCTGAGTGCTTATTAGGGATAATTAAATATCTATTTTAGCTTGTTAGTCTTATTTCTTGTTTCATTATGTTTTGTTGTGAAGCTAGCAGTACTAAACTAAAAGCTAGCAGTACTAACTCCAGTTAGTAACTGATAGTTAATACTGTTAGTATGGTTTCCTTATCCGTGTGTACTGCTGAGTTTTCCTTTGATTAAACTTAGTTTAATTGTATGTGGAATTTGTCTATATTTAGAGGTTAGTCTTGACTATATTTGGTTTGTCTTAAGCTTTCTTCTGTGTCTTAGTATCAAAGGTTTTAGTTGGTTTTTTCCATCCTCTGCCTTTATGCATGATGTAGCTTAATTTCCTTGCTTATCTTTCGTGCATTTGCTTATCATGGTTTAGTTCCCATAATCATTATCCTGTCGTATTCAACATCGATCTATCAATTCGAATTCGATTTTCCATGTCGAAGCCTCGTTTGGGGAAATTACAAGCGAGACTCCGGTGATCATAATTTCAGCTGGGACACGTTTTATTTTTTGTTGTGTGAATCTTGACCAATCCGCTTGGCTTAGAAGGTGTTTTGGTCTTGAGTGTTTGTGTTATTATTTATTATTAGTTATAGTACATATTATTGAACCGAGAATTCAAGTTGGGCGCCGCTCGTTGAATGAGTTGTCGCGGGTGGCTGAGAAAAAGCTGATTATCGTTCTGTGTTGAAGACAATTTTTGTTTGAAATCTTATGTGAAGATTTCTTACTATAAAAATATAAAAAGTACTCAAAAATATTTTTTATTTATTTCTAATAAGTATAATTATCATATATAAACAAAAGAAATAACAAAATTTTAAAAACATGTGTACTATAAAAAAGAAAATAAAATTCACAAGATTGGTAAAAATAACAAATATAATATTTCTCAATTGAGGTATTATCATAATACTTACCGCCGTGATACATCGTTGGTTCCCAACTCGAACAAAACAATTTTAATAACCTTGCCTATGAGTCTCTTACGACTGTTGCGGCTCATCGAATGGTTTAAACAAACTATAAAGTGGGTATAAGGTTGGTTGTTTCCGAGGAACTGTCACGAAAGGAGAAATTTAGCTTCGCGCTATTACATACTCCTAACGATCACCTGTGGAGGTAATCTTTTTGAAGAGCTACCGTGAAGTAAGTAGAATATATTTGGTTGAGTATGTCTTATCTCATCTGTCCGTTAAATCAATTGAGAATTAAATCATTGAAAAAAACAAAAAAATTAGATTGTAAAATTTTATTTTTTATTTTTGTTTTGTGCATGCGACTCGTTATCAAGGCACCGTAAACGTCGGACAACACAAGTCCGACAAAATTTCTGTTGACATCACAAATCTTGAGAACTCCAAATAACAATCAAGAAACTTTCCTAATCGCCTCCCATCAGTTACGAATGGACGATTATCGCTCATATGGCGCAATTAACTCGAAGCACCCACCGAGGGCTACGAGGATGCCGATCGTTGTTCCCGAATTACGCGAACATACTTTGAGATCAAGCTATGGTCTCCTTAATCTTGATCAGAACAAGCATTTTTTGGACATGATAAAGAAGACCACACATGCTCACATCCGACTATTTCAACAAGATATACTTTATGACTGAAGTTCTCGTTCGTCCACGAGTTACGTCGGTGAAGATTATGCTTTTCCCCAATGTTCCTCGAGGGAGAGCGCCCCGGATTTGGACTTGGAAAAGAGGCCCCCTCGATCGATTCTTGAAATGGGATGATCTTGTTTCGTAATATTAACAAATTCTTCCTCCCTCTAAAACACAAATCGTCGAATGACAATCACGAGATTTCTGACAAAATTTGATTGAATCGTTTATGAGGCATGGAACGATTCAATGAATCTTCTTAGGGGATGCCCGCAATCATGCCAAGGTTTTCAGGAATTTGCATCAACTCGATAAATTCTTTAATTCCTAAATTCGAATTGCCAAGAATTCATTGAACTCCGCTGGCGGGTAGTGTAACTTTTCTGGTTAATGCCCGAGAGCCTAAAAAATCATCGAGAGCAAGCCAAAGTTTGTCAATCTGAAGCAAGGCCATTGTTTCCAAAGTGAGTACGAGATGAGTCTACCCCCAAGACTCGTTTAATCCGATGATTGCATGAGTGAAAGATATGGTCTAGTAGCATTGAGATTCTCGATAAGAAAATAAACCATACTCCGCTCCCGATGTAAAAAGCAGTCGAGAAAAGTTGTGTACTTGCCGGGGGGTGGTCATTTCTTACAAAATTGTTCCAAGCCACCGATGGCAACAAAAAAAATTTGATCGTGTACAATATCCAAGAATTACGTGGTCAAAGCCGCCGCTAGTATTAACTAACAACCAAGGAGATGCTAGTTACGGACCTCAGATGGTTGCAAAACCAAATTCGACTACATCCCCGGTTGTCTCCTATGCAAACATTCAAAACAACCAAAATCGGTGGGGATCAAGTTCAACCAAAATCGATTGTGGTGGGAACGATATTTTTTTTAACCATTAATCGGTGAGGTAATAATTTCATAGTCTTAAGGACAAGTTTTACGCGCCATCCCCAGATTAATCAACCCGGATCTTGTTTCAAGCTCTAAGTGCTTACCAAGGACTCTTACGTCGCCACGCAGCGCACCAGGTGTGTTTTAAGCCCGATTTGATAACTACGTCAAGAGAGCTTAAGTAGACGCTGGGTCATGCAAAAGTATTACCATAAACTCAAATGGCATAAAAGTGTTATTTGAACGGAACATGTATCACCTCTGAAATTCGTGAATAGGGTTATACCTGCTTCGACTTCGGGCCCGGGTTCTCTTCCAGAGCAACACCATTGCTGAAACCCGAAAGTGATGTGAGAGTATAGCGAATATCACTACACGAAGCGTGTTACCTATGAGATAAGGACCTCAGAATTTCTCGCTCCTCCTAAAGTGAGACGGAAAGAGATGAACCCGATGTGACTAAGGTTACGGTTAAACCAAGCACCGCTACGAAGATAGAACATAAGGGCGCAAACCCTTCGGTGGGTGCCGCAAACTAATGACCAATTTTGGGGTGAGCTCCCGTTGTTGGCTTGCAGAGAGGACGGTAACTAAAACCTTGCCGATATCTTCAAGGGACCGAGACAAGGAGAGCTCCGGTGAAAAAGACGATCTTCTAGCTTCGCAAAATTTAGGGAGATTTTTGGGATATACCACTCTTACGAATCTGGAGTGTTCGCGGTACGATCTCTCCTACACCTGCCCAAAATTTTGCACCAATGATTAGAAAGCTCCTTAATGCCAAGGATAGATAATTGAGTTGACAAAGACATCGGTAAACGAGAATTGCTGGCGGTTTATCCTTAAATAAACGTTTTACGAGAAACTTGGAGACCCCGATAGATTTCTATTACCGTTGTGACTTTCCGGAGTGAATGAATGCTTTGCCATCGGCGATTCTAGGTGCATAGCATAAACTCAAGCCTCTCTCCATTTGGAAATAGAACTAAGCTCCCAGCTTTGACCAAAACCCGATATGACTTCTTTTAAATTGCCGAAATTGTCTGCCAAATTTTCACTCTTTTTCCGACAATTTCTACTCACCGCAATGGATCGCTGAGGATGTTTTCGTAAAGTTGGGAAAACGTTCTATCTTTACCTGCCGATTTTGTGGTCAGTTGATTACGTTGCCGATCCTTCGGCTCCCTTAATTCTTAGAAAGACCTTTCTGAGGACGGCACGGGCCTTGATAGGACGTTTCACGGTGGAACAAATGGACCCTTAGACATGATGACCTATCCGTGACCTTCAAAGTTGGTGATACTAAAACTCTTCTACAGATTATAATTGAATCGGTTAACGAGTCGATATATTGACATTTGCTTGTGAAGAATATGTTCAAGAGTACTTGAAATTTCTGGGGAAAGTGCAATCCCCACTTCTAGCTTGAACCTTATGATCGATTCTCGCCCTCCATCTTTCACTCCCTTTCGGAGAGAAGTGATTTTCTAATGGAAGAGAGATCGATGAATTTCTTGAACATGATGGATTAATAATACCACCAGGTATTGACGGCATCTATGATTCAGAGGGAGATACTCTTTACCTTGAGGAATTATTAAGTGTGATCAATAGTGACCCAAATCTCCCTCCATTACCAATTTGTGAAATTAATGTGTCTGAAAAGATTAAATCTTCATGTGAATGATTCTCTCCCGACTTGTATACTCAATGTCTTACCATCCCATCGTGAGTATGCGTTTTTGGAGGGTTGTGACAAATTACCATCATAATCGCTTAAAAACTTAAAAGAAATGGGAAATAAAACCGCCCAGATCATGGTTTTCTTAAGTCCCACAAAACTTTGCCATAGCTTGGAAGATTTCTGTTATTAGAAGGGGATAGATCCACAGTTAGTTTTGGCACCCATAAGATTTTTGAGATGAGGAAAATGCCAAACCCGTAATATCAAATTCAGAGAAGAGTTAAACCCAAATCCATGATGTTATAAACAAGATGTATCAAACTCCTGTGTGCCGGGTTTAATTTATCCTATACTCTGACAGTCCTGGGTAAGATCCCTGTATTCATTGTGTCCCTAAGAAGGGAGGGCATAATCATGGTGTAAATGTAAAGAAAGATGAATTAATACCCGCACTAGGTTGGTTACAGTCGATGGCGAGTTTAGAATCGATTACGAAAACTCAATGATGCTGCAACTCGGGTAAAGACCATTTCCCTGTGCGAATTTATGGATCAGTATGCTTGAAAGATTAGCCGGAAATGAGTACTTTGCTTTTTGGATCGGTTTCTACCTTGCTATTTTAGATAAATTGACCCACTTGATCAAGAAAAAGACTACACCTTCACTGGCCCTTAGGAAATTTTCTATCGTCGCATGCCTGTTTGGTTAGCAATGCACCTGGCACATTCCAAAGGTTGTATTGTTGCAATCTCCACGATTGATTGAGAAAGACCATGGAAGTCTTCTTCATGGGATCGATTTCTCAGTTTTCGGTGATTCTTTCTCCTCTTGCCTTTCCCATTTAGGACAAAAATGCTTTCAAAGATGTGAAGACACCAATCTTGTGCTAATTGGGAAAAGTGCCCACTTTTGTTCATAGGATGCATAGTCCTTGGCCATAGATTTCTAAATCCGGGATTGAGGTTGATTAAGGCAAAAAGTTGATGTCATTGCAAAATTACCTCATCCCACTACCGTGAAGGGTATTCGCAGTATTCTTCGGTTCTCGCCGGATTGCTACGGCGATTTATTCAGGAATTTTCCAAAATTGCCGGCCTATGACCACTCCTTTGAAAAAGAACTCCGTTTATCTTCTTCGAAAGGAATGCATTGATGCATTTGAAACCTTAGATTGAAGGTCAACCCTGCGAGGCTCCAATTATAGTTGCTCCCGAATTGGGCTATGCTCTTTATAAATTCATGTGTGATGCAATAACGTGATTTTGTGTATAGGGCAGTTCCTATAGGGCAAAGATAAGACCAAGACACTTCCAGCCGATACACTATGCAAGTAAAACTTTATGACCGCGGCTCAAAAGACATTACACTACAACCGAAAAAACGAATTACTTTACAGTTAGTGTAAGCTTTCGAGAATTTACCGGCCATATCTTGTCTAGTCCAAAAGCATAGTGTATACGGTCTCTTCGGCTGGTTCTCAAGTACTTGTTGCCTAAGCTAGGATGCTAAGCCAAGATTGCTCTGGTGGTTTTTGATGCTCCAAGAATTTTGATGTCGTTATCCGTGATAAAAAAAGATAGTCAGAAAATCTCGCCGCACGACACTTTCTAGACTTGAAAATCCCCATCAAAGCGAGCTCGAGAAAAAGGAAATTACAGAAACATTTCCTCTCGAGACACTTGGGATGGTTACCTTTCGTGGTGATAATAATGCCCCATGGTTTGCCGATTTTGCAAACTACCATGCGGGGAATTTTGTGATCAAGGGAATGTCGTCCCAACAGAAAAACAAGTTTTTCAAAGATGTCAAACATTACTTCTGGGACGACCCCTTTCCTATATTCTCAAGATTGCTGCTGACCAAGTGATTAGGTGTTGTGTTTCGGGGCAAAGAAGCTTTTGGACTTGTTAAAGCTTGCACAGTGACACCGGGGGACACTACGGTGCCAATATACACCGCTAAAAAGATCTTCGATTCAGGATTTTGTTGGCCCACGAATCTACAAGGAATGCCCATGACTTTTGTCACCCGATGTGACATTTTGTCAAGTCTAGGCAAATTTTGCAACGTGATGTGATGCCACAAAAACTTCTATCCAAGTTTGCGATATCTTGACATTTGGGGCATTGATTTTTATGGGGCTATAGTCCCGTCTTCAAGATGGGAACAAGTATATACTCGTGGGCAGTCAATTACTTATCAAAATGGGTTGATGCAAATGCAATCCCCCACACAATGATGCCGAGTTGTTGTTGCAAGGTTTCTTATAAACTCTACTTATCTAGATTTGGTACCCTCGTGCAATCATAAGTGATATCGGGAACCCATTTTTGCAATGACAATTTCATAAAAAGTCATGCTTAATTTCGGGAGTCACTACATCGTCTATCACCGCATATCATCACACAAAACAGTGGGCAGTTTTGAGGTATCAATCGTGGTTTAAAAAATAACTATTGAAGGACGTGGGCGAAAATCATGCCTCTTGGTCGGACAAACTGGATGACGCAATCTGGGCCTTCCGTACAACTTACAAAACACCATCGAGTGCATCCGTACAGCTTTGTATTTGGAAGGATGTCATCTACCGATTTTGAGTTAGGAGCACAAAGCCTTACTGGGCCCTTAAGCATACAAGACTTCGATATCCAAAACCGCAGTTGATCACAGGAAAGTTCAGCATCATCGAACTTAATGAAACTTCGTGATCATGCTTATGAAAAATCTTTGATCGTTATAAAGAGAAAACAAAGAGAATCCATGACTCGAAGATCAAAAATCGCGTTTTCAACGTGGGTGATCGAGTCCTCCTCTTTAACTCTAGAATTAAGGATTTTCATCAGGCAAAACTTAAGACCCGTTGGAGTGGACCATTCACTGTTACCCAAGTTTTTCCATATGGCACTGTCGAGTTATCCCAAAACTTCGGGCCAAATTTCAAAGTAAATGGTCATCGTTTAAAGCACTAATTTGGAGGGGACGTACCATACGAGTGTCCCGGATCTCCAAACGTTCCTTATTGGGACCAATTAATTTGGGGACGGGTCATGCCATAGCGAACTTAAACTAGCGCTTCGTGGGCAGGCACCCCCCATGCTTATCAGTAGTGTAATATATAAGTGTTTTTGTGTGAGGATGCTTACATTTCCATTACCCGATGTTTTGTCCAAGTTCTGTGTGCATTGTGTTGATTGTCCAGGGTTTACCGGATTGTGAAGACTCTCGTGTCGCAGTTTTTACCCTTCATGCACAAGAGTTTCACCATCCTCTCAGCTTCATTTTGGGAATCAGTATCCAAAATCTATTCGGACTAACGATTTATCTTTTGGCACATCTTAATAAATGCCTTAGAATTACCGTAGGTGTCCCCCTTTGAAACTTTCGATGGCGATGTTTAGTTCTAGTTACACGGGGGAGAATCTTCGATTTGAATTTTGCCATGCAGCCGTTTGTTATCACGTAATCCCGTTTTTACCACCAAAATTTTTGCAAAAATACCAAAAAAATGAAAAAATTTAAAAATTTTCAAAAATAAAATAAGTGTTTTGTCACAGTTTTGACTTTCCTAATGGGTAGAATGAGAATAAATTTTGACTCGATCGGGCGTGTTGAGCCCTAGCTTTGTCCTTAAAACCAATTAATAAAAGGAAGTTTCTTAGGCTTAAGCATACGCGGATCCTTTCACTTAAGGATTTTAAATTTGCGAAGAACGAATAATGATGGTGTTATTTACAAGTTAGGGATGCTAAACAAGGATTAGTTTGGAAATCTTTACAAAGCTTATAAGTGTAACTTGTAACTTTTTTCTACCAGAAGCTCTTAAACCTGACTAAGAACGGTGCTTAATTTGCTGTATCTATAAACTGACATTTTCTAAAAGAAGCTCTTTCGGAAACGAAAATATTCATTCTTAGTGTACTTCAGTTTTATACTTTGAGTTTCTAAACGAAATTTTCTCTATTCGGAAATATAAAAAAAATGATTATTAAAAATGAAAAAATACTTAATGAATAATTTAAACGGATGCGCTGATAAAGGTTTTACTGCATCTTGCACGGCTCAAAACTGATGTTGCCAGTCTTTCCAAAACAAAGCCCATAGTGAGATAATAAATGCCAAAATGCATTCGTAAGTGTTATCAATAAGAAACCGTCATCAGACTAAGTCACTACATCTTGTCGGAGGCGTGGCCGATGTTGTAGTCATGTAAATGATGACGGTATTATAGTATGTATATAGCAATAAATGAAAATTTAATGGTTAAGATTTCTTTTTCTAAACTCAAGTATAATTTTGAACTAAGAATAACTTGCTTTAAGACTTCAAAAGTTGTTGGTTGCCGTCGGTAGATTAAGATTCGATTAAGTATTCTCCGTGGTGGTGTCAAAACCTGGGCACTTAGCTGATAAGGCTCTTGGGACGTTCGAGAAGAAAGGTCGCCTACATGGATTATCGCACCAATGAGATCATAAATTTTTGATGTTTGCGTGTCTTTGAGTGGTATTGTTTATTTAGCGGTAAAATCTACGAAAATTCGGCACTAAAAGGGTGGAGTATCCTGCTATTACATTTGCGAATACATTCTCCTGTGGGGTCTCACCTGATAACCTAAGTCGAACTCGGCAGGGGATCTATCAAAGAATATGCTGGTTGGGTGGGTGATCTAGTTTTCTACCAGATTTTTCGGAATAACTCGTGTATGCACATAAGCTATACTACTTTCTATAATTGTCGATCTAAATTTAAACTTAAAATTAAGCACATCACTTAATGAATAAATTGTTGCGATGCGAAATTTTGTAAAGTTGACAAGTCATAGTTATAAGTAGTGTTAGCATCTTTACTTGTACTTAACGGTGATTTCGTTTTTTACGCTTAGCTTGGGTCTAGTGAAAAATTGGGGACGATGAATTTATCCGTCAGGACATCCATAGATTATTCTATGGGCGCTTCTCATTCTATGATCCCAATGTTGATATAATAAAGGAAGTCAAACAGGTAGTTAAGAAAAGAAAAAGGAAAATCTAAAAATATTAGGGATAGTTAGTGTACATATAAAAAATGGTGAAAACGGGACTTGTCGAAGCTATTGATTCTTTAGTTCCCCTTGACGAACACTTAGCTACTTTTCGAGGTTATTAGTCGAGGGGGTTCGAGATTATTTGTTTTCTGAGTGTTTTACTTCATAAACATTGCGTGAGGGGATACGATACAATTATCTTGTAGTATGGGGGATTTTGGTATGTGCTTAATTACACATACCATTTTCTATCAAAAACGGACTTAAATGACTAAAAACGTACCAAAAATACATTGTATTTGTATGTTTGGCATTTGAATTGTGCAGGGATGGATATTCAAGAAAAGGACAAGAAGAAAGCCAAAAACAAACAAAACCAAGCACGGAATGGAAAAGACAAAGTCAAATCGAAGCCAAAGTCAGTCAAAGTCAAAAAGTCAATAGGAAAGTCAACCCCGAAAAAGTCTAGAGTCAAATGAAGAAAATACACTTTGTGGGACTAAAATCGCCAAATCTCAAGTTATATTACAAGGGCTGTGAAATTTATACGTATGAAGTAGAACATTTAGGCCAGTTCTGCCAAACCCTAAGTTGTTATCATAAAAGGGCGAAGTTTACAATGAAGTTAATAAGAGATGATGGGGCCAAAGCTGCAACTTACCCAAACAACTATTTTTTCAGCCCATACTAAAACCAAGAACCCAAGTAACGCGGTTACCTTAACCTTCTTTTACCCTGCAACCCTTCAACACCCTGGATAAAACATTTTCCACATCCTCCCACTATCTCCCCCCAGCTTTATAATTGCCATGTTGGCAATCCCTCACCATTTCCAAGTAATTTCGATGGCTAGATTGACTCAAAAAGAAGCACAAGAAGATTGAATGGCTGAGATTACTTTTATCAAGTCCCTCACACAACAAAAACACCTAGTGAAGCTCTCACAAAAGAAGCACAGGTGAGAAGGCCAAGAAGAGAAGACTTCGGCTATAAATAGAGCCTTTTGTAAGCCTTGGAGGAAATATTAATTTTTTTAGATTATCTTAGCTTATCTTAGTTTTTATTGTAATTTTTATTAAATCATTTTAGCATTTTATCCAGTTTATTTTACTGACTTGTACTCTTTTTACGAATTAATGAAAGTTTGAAGTTTATGAGTTAAAAAGTCAAGTTTTTAAAATTCAACTACTTTAGTGTTTGATTTGTGTTTTAAAATGTGTTAAGAAGCTCTCACTCAAGCTTATTTATAAGCTGTTTTCATTAAATAAACTAAAAAGGCTAAATAGTTAAGAAAAAAGTAAAAAAAATCTCACCTCAAATATACCACAGCTTATGGATGATAAGCCAGTTCTGGATGGGCTTATGGACTCTCACTAGCTTGTTTTATACAAGCTAGAGCTTGTAGACTCTTTGTTTAACCCTGTTTTGAGCAAGGGAGTTGTAAGTTTTTATTTTTCTTATTTTGCTTATTTACTGTAGAACTGCTTATTAGTGCTTATTTGTTACTTATATTTGCTTATTTATGCTTTATTACGATGTTTAGTGCTTATCTTGCTTAGTTGTTAGTTTAAAAAGTGACTTGTGCACATTTCTTAGTTAGTACTGTTAGTTATAAGGTTAAACTGTTTTCATAGACTGATTTAGATTATTTAAAGTGCTTATTAATGATTAAAACCTGCTTATTAAGTGCGTATTTTGTTATGTGATAATCTGTTTTAACCAATTAGGATCAATCAGCTTGAATAAGTAAGAACAAAAATGATTTTTGAAACTTTAAGGGGTAATTTTCAAACTAGCCAGTTCTAACCTTAAGTTAGATGCTAGTTCTCTTTGGGGATTTTCATACTAGCAGTACTAACTCAAAAGCTAGCAGTACTAACTCTAATGTTTTAGTACTGGTAGTTAAAACTGTTTAGTTATTGTTGGTTCTTTATTTGCTTATTCGCTTATTATTTCTGCCTTATTTAGATTTGCTTGCTTTTTTTAGAGTAGATTAAGCATATTTTCGTTACTGTCTTTAGTAGAGATTATTTAAGTTGTTTGCTTTTCAAAGTAATTTCAAAGTGTTAATCAGTTTTTAGTTTTTTAGTTATTCGCCATTCTAGTTTATTCTGTTGCTATATTCTCTAATGCCTGTGTTAGTGCTTATTTGGGATAGGTAATTATCTGTTTTAGCTTATTTGCTTATTTCTTGTTACGTTTATGTTTTGTTTTTAAAGCTTAGCAGTATTTAACTCACATAGCTACGCAGTACTACTCCAAGTGTTCTGATGATTAATACTGTTAGTATGTTGTTAGTACTACTGAGTTTCTCCTACCCATGCTTAACATAGTTGAATTGTTTGACTGAATATTGCTATTAGAGTTAGTCTAGCTTATTTGGTTTGTTTTTGCTTATTTGAGGCTTATTTGTGTCTTAGGTATAAAAGTTTTTAGTGTTTTACCATTTAGCCTTTATGCTTTGTTGTAGCTTATTTTCCTTGCTTATCTTTTCCGTGCAATTTGCTTATGAGGTTAGTTCCCATTCATATCCTTGTGTATTCAAAACGATTATCTCAATTCGTCATTCGATTTTCCATTCAAGCCTCGTTGGGACATAACGACCTGGGAATCATACTTCCGGTCACGTATATATTTTATTGTGTGAACTCTTGACCAATCCTTGGATAAAGGTGTTTTGGTTGAGTGTTTGCTTATATATTATATATACATATTATTGAACAAAAAAATAAGTATCGGAAGGAGAGGTAAAACTTGGATCTTAGATATGAACCTAGTATACTTGGATCTTGCAAGAAATCAAAGATATAGAAACCCTAAGAGGGTGTTTGTTTGCCGTGAGCAAGGAGAGGTAAAAAGAGAGATGAGAATTTTTTTGAGAGGCTATGAAATGAATGAAAGACCTAAGTTGTGAGAAGTGAGGTATATATAGGAAGCAGCTAGGGTTTTGGGTGACCACATGTCCAAGTAAGTAACCAACATACACCAAAGTGTGTGTGTGTGTTCGGCAAAGGCAAGCCACAAGGACTATGGTTTTCAATTTTTGGGACCATGGTTCATTATCTAAGTATAAGAGCTAGTCAAACATGGTCTATATATGTAAGTATGCATTTGTCTTGACTTGGATGGTTATGTGTGCATGAGATGGACTTCCTCATGTGTCACTTTCATACACATGCATGAGATTTTCAAAAAAAGACGCCTTTGATTAATTTCAAGACTTATGGTTGTTTTGGTTTGGGTTTAGGCGTCCAAATTTAATAAGGGGGGACATGAACGAAATTTTTAACTATAAACATGAGATGAACGATAACTAAAGTTTACACGAAAAGATTTCGGGTTTCCGGGGTTCCGTTTGATCAAAAACGCGAAAAACGTAAATTATACGCTAAAACGTAAAAATAAGTATCGGAAGTGATCGTAAACTACGAAACACTTAGAAAAGATAAAATAATGCATATAATATCTAGACTAGTCAAAATCCGAAGTCGGAACGCGTCCGATGACGTTTTTCAGATTTACGCGGGTTAACTTCCCGGTAAACTGCCAGATTCAAACGTAACGTATAAAAGTCAAAAATAATGATCGGAAAAGTTTAAAATATTGACCTGAAATTTACGGGGTGTGACATCCTTCCCCCGTTAAAAGAGCTTTGTCCTCAAAGCTTAAGACGTAACTTTAGACGCAGGTGCAGGGTTAGCAAAAAGACGAGGATACTTTTTCTTCATTTGGTCCTCGCGCTCCCAAGTAAACTCAGGACCTCGTCTTGAGTTCCAACGGACTTTCACAATTGGGATGCGGCTTTGCTTTAGTCGTTTAACTTCTCGATCCATGATTTCGACCGGTTCTTCAATGAAATTAAGCTTGTCATCAATCTGGATTTCGTCCAACAGAATAGCTAAGGGTTCGACAGAGAAACACTTCTTCAAATTAGAAACGTAAAAAGTACTATTAACCCGATTTAGTTGCTCTGGGAGTTCAAGTCGGTATGAAACCACTCCCACTTTAGCGAGGATTTTGAAAGGTCCAATATAGCGAGGGTTCAGCTTCCCCCGTTTGCCGAAGCGTATCACCCCTTTCCATGGCGATACTTTCAACATAACCTTATATCCAGCTTGAAATTCCAATGGCTTACGTCTCCTATCGGTGTAGCTTTTTTTGTCTATCACGTACCGCTTGAATATGTTTCTTGATTTGAATGATCTTTTCTGTGGTTTCGTGAATAATCTCTGGGCCAATAAGCTGAGCATCCCCAACCTCAGCCCAACAGACAGACGATCGACATTTTTCAGCCGTATAGTGCTTCAAACGATGCAACTTTGATACTCGTATGGTAACTGTTGTTGTAGGAAAACTCCACCAAAGGTAGGTGTCTATCCCAACCTTTCCCAAAATCAATCACACAAGCACGCAGCATGTCCTCCAAAGTTTGGATGGTTCTCTCACTCTGACCATCCGTCTGTGGATGATAAGCCGTACTCATATCCAATTGAGTACCTAGAGCTTTGTTTAGCGATTGCCAGAATTGAGATGTAAATTTACTGTCTCGATCAGAAATAATCGAAACTGGCACGCCATGTCTTGAGACTACTTCCTTCAAGTATTGTCTCGTCAACTTTTCCATTGAGTCGGTTTCCTTCATTGGTAAGAAATGAGCAGATTTGGTGAGTCGGTCAACAATTACCCAAATTGCATCCTGACCAGTTGACGTCTTTGGCAACTTAGTAACGAAATCCATAGTAATGTTCTCCCACTTCCATACTGGGATCACAGGTTGAACCAACAAACCGGATGGTTTTTGGCATTCGGCCTTAACTTTGGCACAGGTCAGACACTTACTGACGTAGGTGGCAATCTCAGCTTTCATATTTGGCCACCAATACAGTTTCTTCAAGTCTTGGTACATCTTGTCCGATCCAGGATGAATCAAATACTTTGACTTATGCGACTCGTGCATAATCAAAGTTCTCAAGTCACCAAAATAGGGTATCTGATATGTTTCAAAAGCTTTAAATTTATAATGTATGAAAATACAATTTTATTATAGGGAAACATACGGGTAAAAGTATAACCCATGTATGTAGTATAATATTTTTAGGTAAGACCAGGTCATCCACATGGATTTGAGTAGTATTTAAATAATCAGAAAAACATACTTTAACAATTTTGTAAATAACTTTTTACCAGTAATAATAAAGATGACTACTCGGATAGTTGCAAATAATTTATAAGTGTTGGAAATGATTAAGACCTCGAAGATGGACCC
>BQNB010007568.1:3770-78523 GCA_026074375.1 Tanacetum coccineum
AAAATCATAACTCGTTGTATTTATTACAAATGGATAAGTCTTACAATATTTGAAATGAAATTTAAAACGTTGCAGAAGAATAATTAAGTTTTCAAAAGACAACGAGTATGAGTGATAATAAAGTCTTAAAAGATGATATCATAATGCACGTAGACTTCACATAGCACATCAGAGAAGTCCAAAGCTAAGCACCTGAAAAACATGCGTAAAACGTCAACATAAAGTTGGTGAATTCATAGGTTTAGTTCAAACGTAATAAGTGTGCACCACAAGTATATCCAAGGGTTAATACACAAAAAAGTTACTAAAGTTTGGTCAAATGTTCACCTAAGTTACTATTATTTTTTTGGTTACAAATAGGCTACTCATGTTATGTTAACCGGTTACACATGTTACCCATATGTTTTAACCTTTTGTTACAAGTTAACAGTCTACGTGGCATGAGATGTGGCAAAAATTATTATTTATTTTTCTAAGACTGATTAATAAAAGGGGGCATTTCCCTCTTTCATAGCAAGCATCACAAACCACCATCTCAACAACCATAATCACTTTAAAACTTCATCCATCACCGCCAGAATACCACCATTTATACACCAACACCCCGTCACCTTTATCACCTCAACATCGCCACCCAGACAACACCCTCACACCACCACTCCACTAAAACAGAATCCACCATCACCCCATATATGGGTCTCGTCCTTATCTTTACAAAAAAATAAAAGTACACTTTATATCTAAAACTCATGATATAAAACTACCACACAAAGAGAAATATTAACTGTAAAAATCCACCAACTCCACATCCCTGCCCAGATCTTGCCGGAAAAGTGCTCAACGCCACATCCTTGCCGAGATCTCGTCGGAAAAGTGCACCCTACAAATACGAAATTGGTTGATGGGTTTGTGTGAAAGATTTGCTATTTTTAATATTTTGATAGGTGGTTGTTTTTGTTTTTTTTTCTTATTTGGATTTTGCTTATTTTTTTATTTTTTTGATTGATAAGAATAATGACTAATGTGATTGTTGGATCTTAGCTTCACACTTTCACTTTCTGTATAGACATTTTCAACTTATCTTTGTTAACATCATGAGAGACGCAATGTGATAAAGTGGGTAAATATTATAGCTTATAGAAAATGTGTTTTAAGTCTATACCATTGTTTAAGGTTCTTCATCTTCCTGACAACATTAGATACAAACTGGGTGTTGTTCTTAAGTCTATATGTATTTTTTTATTTGAGTTAAAAGCGTTTATGTTTTTTTGGTAAAAGTTTTAATGAAAACTAATTGTTTTGACAAAATTATGTATTATTATAACAAAAGAGGTGAGAAAGTAAGATGAAAAAATGGATAAGTCTTACAATATTTGAAATGAAAATTAAAACGTTGCGGAAGCATAATTAAGTTTTTAAAAGACAACGAGTATGAATGATAATAAAGTCTTGAAAGATGATATCATATTGCACGTAGACTCTACATAGCACATCAGGGAAGTCCAAAGCTAAGTACCTGAAAAACATGCTTAAAACGTCAACATAAAGTTGGTGAATTCATAGGTTTAGTTCAAACGTAATTAGTGTGGACCACAAGTATATCAAAATGTATGCGACAGTTATAACAGATACAACTTCACATAAAAAGCTATTTACGTTGCGCTAAGCTCATGACACCGAAGCTAATAGGGATGTAGCATATAACATGCCAAATAATTGCTTGCCCTTACAGGTGTCCGACCAAAGATCGCCTAACCAGTTTCGACATGACATATATTCGTTAGTTCTTGGCAAACTCGAACTAGTAAGTGCTTCTTACCCGGATAAGGATACTTAGTCCCAATAGATCTATTTATTCACTCGCGCTCACTTAACCAAAGGATGGTTACAGTAATTAACGGTTCATGATGATTCTAGCAATAGTGGTCTAACGCTACTTAGGCAACACGTAAACAGGGAAATATCACGTATAGTACTTGTTTCCAGTTTAAAAATAAAGCAATGTTTCTCACCCCAAGTTATAAAACAGTTATTCAAAACAATTAAAAGTTGGGCTATGAACTCACCTTATGCGAGTTGTGGATCAAAAGAAATCAATCAAGTGAAGACGAATCTCACGGTCTTAGCGACTACCTAGCATATAGTTGTCGTTTAAGAATGATGTATAACGAATAACGCTTAACGCAAGAGCTGATCATCCGAGCATGAGTAGACACGGCGTATCCTTTTCAAAACGTACTTTCGAAAGTTATAAGTTTTGACAAGTCTCGACATTTTGAAACATCTTTAAAAATATTTCGTCTTTTAGTGTATTTCATCTTTTAGTGTATTTCGTCTTTTAGTGTATTTCATCTTTTAGTGTATTTCATCTTTTAGTGTATTTTGTCTTTTAGTGTATTTTGTCTTTTAGTGTATTTTGTCTTTTAGTGTATTTTGTCTCTTAGTGACCCGACACACCAAAGTTGACTCAATAACCGTAAATGTTGACCTAAACTCGACACTTAACGTCATTCTTCATTTTATCATTAGTTTGATAATAAAAGTATATTTTTCGACGCATTTATAAAGTTTATAAAATTTCAGCATGACCTTTCTAAAAATATCAACTTTCCATTTTTATCCGTCTCGACTCGTGAAAGTATCAGTTTTATAAAAGTACATCTTTTATTGACTCGAAAGAATATCCGATCGATTTTCGACAATACCGCAAATATTGCAACAATCCATTCTAAACCTAAACCTCTTTGACTTTCAATTTACGCTTCCAACAAAACCAACATCTAACTTAATCCCTTCGCCAACAATATTTAAACTCACTATACGATAAATCTCAAATAAATGATATAGCCGTAGTAATAACAATATATATATCAAAATAGTCACAACGAACTTTTAAGCGCAAAAGTACAACTACTTTTTATGTTCTTCCATTTATAAATAAAAAGATTAAACTTTGAGACTTGTAGTTTTATAGAAAAATAGGTAATGATTTTCACAACGATCCGCTTTGTACACCTTGTTCGGAATGATCATACGAATGCAAAAGTACAACTCATTTATGAAAAAGAAGAGATGACTTACAAGAAAACGACAAAAGATGATTAGAAACTAAGAACAACCCAAACGTTGTTTTATAAAATACCCGGATGAAGTAAACCTAACGTCCGAACCAATATATCTTCAACATGTAAACTGATTAAAAGTGAAAAAGTGTTATGATTTTCGTAATTGTTTGTGTTGGTTCATGGTTTTTGAGAGACAGTAGAATAAAGTAGAATTGTTTTGGGTATGGAAAGATATGAAGTAGAGAATGAATTGAACTTTGTTTACCAAGATTACACACACACACACTCACACACATGCATGTGTTGTGCACGATTTAGTTTTAGGGGACAAGGAAATAGGTGGACCAAAATGAATTCATATACACACTACCTGTATTGTCCTTTACCATGATCCATGCAAGCTAGTCTAGTGATTTTGATTTTCCAAATTTGAGATCCTATGTACACATGCATTCATATTCGTTATGGAATAGCCCCAAGGGGGACCAAAATGTTTTCCCATCATTCTAGGATCACTAGTGCTCAAAAAACAATTTATTTGCCAAAGCCTTTGCATGCAATGCATATGTATTAGATTAAATCGCGTATCACGTAAATAACGAATGAGTAAACGACATCACCGAAAAATTACAAAATTTTAAATATTGTCTTAAAACATGGGTTGAACTTGGACAACCGGAGGTTGGACGTCTTTGGTACTTCCGTTATTAGTAGGAGGCACCGTGTCCTTTGTCACCTCGATTTCACGTTCCACTACTTTAGGAGGAGAAGAAGAAGTAGTATGAATCGTGGGTCCTTGATAAGCAACACCGCTTCAGGTGGTAATACCCTTCAAATCTACCTTCGGGTTAGTAATGGTATTACCAGGAAGTGAACCCGAGCCTGAAGTAGAAGTGGTATTGGAATTCACAAACTTGGAAAGCATGTCCGTTAAATTAGTCATTTGATTTTGCAAGTTTTGATTTTGATTTTGATTTTGCATATTTCTCATAACTACATCATTAGCTTTGCCATAGTTTTGAAAATCATCCTTCAACACACCTTGTGTTTGCGGAGCCGGAGCTTGGTAAGGTGGAGCTTGGTGAACCGGGGGTTGATTAATCGGAGATTGATAAATTTGTCCTTGGTTGTAATTATTCCCCCGGTTTTAGTTGTAACGGTTTTGGTTATTTCCATAGTTTTGTTGAACGGGAGGAAAACCGGGAGGTCAAATTTGATTTGCAATCGGGGCTCGGTAACCGGTATTTCCTTGATTGAAATTAGCCGCGGTGGCTTGGGAAACATATTCTTGAATATTGTCACGATAAACGTTGCCATCAGTGGCAGGACAATTTCGGTAAAGCTTTCACCATATCTTTAAGTTCGGTAACATCAGAATAAATACCGGGGGTAGAATTGCTCGTACTCACTTTGGCAACAACCTGTTTGTTACGTGAATTACGAACTTTGGATTTGCTCTCAATGATTCTTAGGCAATCCCGAGGCATTTTATCCAAAAAGTTACCACCCGCGGCGGAATTCAACGAATCTTGATCATTAGAGTTCAAAGCATTATAGAAAGTATCGAGTTGATGTAACTCCAAAAATCCATGATGTGGGCATGCCCGAAGAAGATCATTGAATCGGTCCCATGCCTCATAAAAAGTTTCATCAAATCGTTGTTGAAATCTCATGATTTCATTTCGAAGATTTGTTGTTTTAGAAGGAGGGAAGAATTTGTTGATGAATTTTGAAACAAGATCATCCCATGTAAGAATCGATCGAGGGGGTTCTTTTTCAAGCCAAATCCGGGCGGCACCCTCGAGGGAAAATGGGAAAAGCATAAGCTTAACCGACGTACTCGGGACGTTCGGGAACTTCATCGTAGAAGTGATCTTGTTGAAATAACGAATGTGAGCATGAGGGTCTTCTTTGTCATGTCCAAAAAATTGTTTGTTTTGAACAAGAGTAAGCAAACCATGCTTAAGCTCAAAGTTGTCCGCGGTGATCTCGGGAACAACGATGGCATCCTCGTAACCCTCGGTGGGTGCTTCGAGCAATTGAGCCATAGTACGATTATCGGCCATCGTAACTACGGGAGGAGCTTGATTTTCAATTGGTTCCACAAGATTAAATGGTTCAACAAAAGTCGGTGGGACTTGTTGTTGTTGACGGTTAGAATTACGAGATTAAGAACGAGTGCGCATGCACTAAAATATAAAAAGAAAATTTATACTAAAAAAAATTTCTTTTTTTTTATATTTTTATATTTTTTTTTTTGGTTTTTCAACAATGTATTCACAATGTATTTTAATAACGGACAATGAGATAAGACACTTAAACCTAATAATCAACTCGCTTCTCGGTAACTCTTTAAAGAGATAAACGCACAAAGGAGCGGAGGAGTAGGAAAGCGCGAAGCTATTAAAAACCTTTCTCCTTTAGGGTCGTAGTTCCTAGGAACGACCCGCCTTATACCCCTCTTAGAGTTTGTTTAACTTTCAAAGGTGAACCGTACCTCGCGAGAGACACAAAAGGTAAGTTTTTGATCTTTGGTTCGGGAACTTATTAATGATAATACTTCAATTGAAAGTATTATATTGATGGTGAATTTTATTTCTTTTTATGGACAATGTTTTTAAATTTTTGGTTTTTTTATATTATATATATACTAATAATAAAAGAAAAAATCTTTTTGTATTTTTTTATATGAAAATAAGCAAAATAACTTCACACGGAAGGATCTTCAAACACAAATTGTCAAACGCAACGACAATCGTATACAATCCTCCCCGGCAGCGGCGCCAAAAATTGATTGAATCTGATTATACCTTTTAAATATATATAAATAAATATATAATACTTATAAATATATAAATATAAGGATAAGAATCAAAAATCTCTCAATGTAGTAAACCGGAAGTATGATTCCCGGGTCGTTATCCCCAACGAGGAATGCAATTGAAAGTCGAGAGTCGTTTTGATAATCGATGCTTGAATGGAACAAGATTTAGATTGGTTTTCTAAAACTACGGGAAAATTAAGGCAAACACTTAAAAACAATTAAGGGAAAACTATTTTAAACTAAAAACGCAAAACGGGGATCCTAAAAACCCTAAATTATCAAAATTAAGTTCTAAAATGATCTTTTTGGCTTTTATAAGTCCTAATTAACTAAAAGTTAAGAACTAAGAAAACTAGACCAAAAACGAAAGAAATTAGGGCTTAAAAACACTAAAAACGTGAGCGGGATTCAATCCCGCTCTTTAAAAAATCAAATTTTGCAATTTTAACCCTACGTGAGCAAATTTAATTTTCCTAAGTCCTAAATTTTAAAAGAAAATTTTCTAAAAAAGAATTATATTTTTTTGACTTTTTTATAATTTTTTATGAATTAAAAATGATTTTATTGAAATTAAATGTTTAAAAATACTAAACTATTTAATAAAAATCTGAAATTTTTTGTAGCAAAAGTAGTTTGAACAATGAAGAATCTAATAAAAATAAGCTGGGAAAAACAGCTTATCTAAATAAGCTGTAAAAAAGCTAAAAAGGCTTATAAGCCAAAAGAGCCAAAACGTGTATAAAATATTAAATGTGCAAGTAAAATATTAAATGTGCAAGTTTAAACAGAAAAAGACCCAAGGGCAAGTGGTGGAGGGAGTGTGTGTAAAAACGTTTGGTGATAAGGGTAGAGGTCCCGAGTTCGAGCCTTGCTCACTTGGGGCTTCCCCTAATCCCAAATGTTTTTGTTTTTGCCATTTTTTTATAACTTTTTAAAGAGCTTAAAAATAAGCAACTTTTACAAAACCACTTTTTTTATAAATAAAAATTAAGCACTAAAATAAGTTGTAAAGATGACAGAATAAGCTAAAATATACTAAGCCTTAAAATGGCTAACTGTTAAGCTATTTTAGGCACTAATAAGCAATTAAAAAGGAGAAATAAGCTAACACAGATGATAAGCTATCTCTAAAAAGCACTTAAGAACAAAAATAAGCAACTACAATAAGCTAGAATGACAGATTGATCAAAAAGCTATAAAACTTAGAAATTTTAAGCTAAAAGGCAAATAAGCTAAAATAAGCTCTAAACTGAAGGAATTAAGCTAAAATGGGCTTAAACTATCCTAATAAGCTATACTAAACCTAGAATAAGCAAATGCAATAAGCTAATAAGCCTAAATAAGCAAATTAGCTTTTTGGCCAAAACTGATAAGCAAAAAGCCTAAGGGGGACTTTTCTAGCTTATTTTTAAGCTAGTAAAAGGATCCTTATGGCTTAGTGGCTTATACCACTGAAAAGCTTGGCCAAAAAGCTACAATAAGCAACAAAGTAAAAGCAGTTTGAAATTCAAATAAGCACTTAAAAAGCTTCATGAAAAAGCTATCTCACACATATTTGATACTTAGACAAATTTTCTTAAACTTTTGCAATCTTAACAAATCACCACTTTTGAGCTTAAAAATAAGCAAACAAACAGAACATTATGAACTTATAACCTACAAACAGATTGAGATTTAACCTCAAAGAGCATTTGAAATTCAGGATAAGCCACAATAAGCAATTAAAAAAGAAATTTCTCAAATTTTTCAATACTTAGCAAATTTTGACAGCTTTGGCAAAAACTTAAAACAACAATGCAGGCCTATTGTCTTTGGTTTCTAACTTGTTTTAACACATGCATAAACACAAAAACATCACAAAACAACAAGATTCAAAGTCCTAATCAAACAAGCAAATAAAATGAGCTATAAGCTCTCAGATTCAAACCACAATTTCTTAAAACCTTAAAGATGAGATTTACTACTTAAAAACTTAAACAAACTGATTTTTTGGACTAATTTAAGCTAAACTAAACTGACTCAAGTGTCAAAATGCAATTTTGACCCATTTTAACCCATGAAAACAGTTAAACCAAACACCCCTTTAAACACTTAAAATGCTTTTTCTACTTGAAAACTTAAGTTTTTATAAACAAACCCTTAAGACCAGATATCTAACAAGCATAATAAACAATATTAAGCATATTTCAATAACAAATAAGCTGAAACAGATTATGCAAGTTTATAAGCTATTTCAAGACAGATTATAAGAAAACTCAAACAAATGATTTCTAAACTACAAAACAAGCATAATAAGCATTAAACCTCATAAGCAAACATAAATAAGTAAAGATAAGCAGGCAATAAGCACAAATAAGCAGTTGAATAGTAAATAAGCTAAAAACTTAAAAAAAAGGAAACTTACAAAGGACCTTGCTCAAAACAGGGCAAATGAGCTCAAAAGAGCTTATCTACTAGCTTTAGCTTATCAAAGATAAGCTAGTAGTGTCCATAAGCCCATCCGAATCCGGCTTATCATCCAAATAAGCTGTGGTGTTTCTTTGGTGTGATTTCTTTTTGGTAAATTTTCTTTAAGTACTTTATATATAAATGAAAACAGGTTGCTTATATGTTTTTATAAGAGCTTAAAACAGCTTTTGAAAGGTTTTTGAATACTTTAAAACACAAATTTAAGAACAACAAATTTTTAAACAAAAACTGAAATTTCATTAATTCATAAAAAGAAACATTACAATATTTAAAAGATTACAATAAAAATTAACTAGGTGGAAAAAAACTTAAGTAAAAAAAACTAACTGCCCAAAAAGGTTTACAATTGAGCTCTATTTATACTAATCAAAAGAAGATTCTAGGAGTTGTGCTTTCTTTGTGAGAGCTCTTGCAGGTGTGTTTGTTGTGTGAGAGGGATCCAAGAGTCATCATAGCCATCCAAAATGAGTAGTGCCCAAGTCTTGTCATCTTAGCCCTTCATCTCTTGTCCTTATTCCTTGACGAATAGAAATGCTAAGGATTACCAAGGTGGATTTTTGGTGAGATAAGTTGTGTAAAGGTGTTGGTCGACATAAGGGAGAAGAAAGGGGGATGATGTCTTGTCTGGTAGTGAGGACAGGGCACATTTAGGAAGATGTACAGTGTTCCCGCTATTTTTGAAGGTTTGGGAAATGGGCAAGAATGGTCCCTAAAAGTGTTATATGTTATTACAACCATAGTCCTTGTGGTTTGCAATTTTGGTCCTTAGAGTTGGGTTGGTGTTTGCACCGTTAGTCCTTAAAGGACTAACGGGGTAAGGTTATAAGGGGAATAGTTAATAGGTTATTAAGGGCTTTGGGTTTGGGCTTGTTTGTTGGGCCGGTTATAAATAAAAAAGACTTTGGGATTTTTATAAGGTTTATAGTTATAAGGTTTGTAAAGTATAAGTGGGCTGACCCGGGCCCACTAGGTGGGTACAGGTGGGCCCACTTTTGGTAATTTAGATTTTTGGGTTTGGTTTTTGATAATTTTTCCAATGCCACTACCCGGGGTTGACTTTGACTTTGACTTTTTTTGTTGACTTTGACTTTATCTTTTTTGACTTCTCACTGTCTTTCCGTTCTCATGCTCGGTTTTGTCATTTTGGCTTCGATTTTTGTCCTTTTCTTGGATATCCATTACCTGCATAATACAAATGCAAAACATACAAATACAATGTATTTTTGGTATGTTTTTTGTCATTTAAGTCCGTTTTTAGTGGTCAAAGGTATGTGTAATTAAACACATACCATTGATGCAGTCCATAAAGTGTCTTTTCTATTTTGTATACTCTATCAGGGAAGTCTGGATCTTCAAATCATGGTGGTTGACAAACATAGACTTCCTCTTCAATCTTACCATAAAGAAAAGCACTCTTGACATCCATCTGGTACACCACAAAGTCTTTAAATGAGGCATAGGCTAAGAATAGCCTAATTGCTTCAATTCTGGCAATAGGGGCAAAGACTTCATCATAATCAATCCCTTCTTCTTGTGTGTACCCTTGAGCAACCAACCTTGCTTTGTTCTTTATCACAATGCCTCTTTCATCCTTCTTGTTCCTGAAAACCCATTTAGTGCCAATAGCCCTTTTGCCATTTGGTAAATCCACCAAGGTCTAAACCTTTTGTAATTTGAATTGTAGAAGCTCATCTTGCATAGCTTCTATCCAGCTTGGATCCTTCAATGCATGAATTACCTTTTTGGGTTCTTCTTGTGATAAAAAGCAAGCAAACAAGCAATTTTGAAAGTCTTTATGGTTTGTTCTTTGCTGAACAGAACTAAACAAACCATGTTCTTTCAAATTCTTTGTCATTCTTCTTGTTTGAGGTGCTAAATTCAAGTCTCCAATAATTTGTTCAACTGGATGATCTTTGTGTATTCTTGTAGTTGGAATAGGACTGACAGGCATAAATGTATTCAAATTGTTCATGTCAGCCTCTGTACCAACATCTTCAGCATCATCTGAATAAACAATATCTTCTAATTCAGGCATATTTGGATCATCTAGAAGTTCAATGCTTGTTTTTGTACCAACCGCATTACCTTCTATTCTAGCAGCATTAACAGTTGAACTAACAGCATTAATATTGTTAGTGTTATTTCCATCACTAGCAGTATTAACATTGTTAGTGCTGTAAACATTATCATCCTCTTTCTTTTGATCATTACTTGAATCACCACCTTCTTTTCCTGGTTCTTCAGTAACCTTCTTTTCATTATCTCCTGAAGGTTTGAATCCAGCATCAGGAGAACTCTTTAGACTTTAAGAGATTAGTGGATCAGCAGGCCACAATGGTAGCAAAATGTAATCTTTGCCAGGTACTATCTCCATTCTAGCTTTACCTGCATCATTACATGCTTTTGTACATGCATTACCATTTGACTGATTTCTTTCAATAACTTGCTTATAATTCATTGATTTTATTAGTGCATTAATATCAAAAAGACAATTTGGTCCACTTCCTGCAATATTAGGTATATTCTCACTAAACTGGACATGCTGTTTCTCTTCAACTATCCTTGTTCTACTGTTGAATACTCTAAAGGCTTTACTATTAATTGAGTACCCAACAAAGAATCCTTCATCAGCCTTACCATCAAACTTACCTAAGTGATCTATGGTATTGAGAATTGTAACAGAACACCCAAATGGTCTCATAAAGCCTAAACCTGGTTTTCTACCAAGAAAATTTTCATAAGGGGTCTTGTTATGAGGCTTAATTACTAATACCCTATTTTGCACATAGCAAGTAGTATTAACTGCTTTAGCCCAAAAAGTAGTAGGTAGAATCATCTAGCATTGTCCTAGCAGCCTCAATTAGTGTTCTATTTTTCCTCTCAGCTACTCCATTTTGTTGAGGAGTTCTAGCTACACTAAATTCTCTCTTAATACCTTTTCTTTCACAAAACTAATTCATCTCCTTATTCTTGAACTCAGTTCCATTGTCACACCTAATTACCTTAACCCTTTGATCTATTAGATTTTCTACTCCAGTTATAAAGGACTTAAGAATGCCACTAGTCTCATCCTTAGTAGCTAGAAAGAAAACCCAACTAAACCTACTGTAATCATCTGTGACAACTAGGCAATACATCTTTTTCATTAAGCTTTTTACAAATGTTGGACCAAACAAATCCATGTGCAACATATGTAAAGGTTGGCTGATTGAACTTACTGTTTTAGACTTACAAGAAGCTCTATGTTGCTTTCCCTTTTGACAAGCAACACATGTTTGATCATTTTCAAAAAGTTTTAAAGGTAAACCTTTTACAAGATTTCCCTTAACAAGTTTATTCATAGTTTTGAAATTTATGTGTCCAAGCCTTCTATGCCGAAGTTTAGATTCATTAGATGTGGCTTTTTCAAAGAGATAAGTTAGACCTCCTTTAGGAACAATATTCTTTAAATCAACACTATACATATTGTTCTTTCTAGGAACTTTAAGTAAAACATGACTTTCATTAGTTAACTTAAAGTTTGGAGATAAAACAATACATTCAGTGTCATTAAAGAGAACACTATTCTTTTTATCACATATTTGTGAGACACTAAAGAGGTTAAACTATAATTCTTTTACAAAATACACATTCTCAAAATCTAGTTTACCAGTTTTGATTTTACCTCTGTCTGTGATTTTCCCTCCTTTGGGGTTACCACCAAAGGCAACATATCCTCCATCAATTTCTTCAAAGTCAGTAAGATAGGACATGTTCCATGTCATGTGCCTTGAGCATCCACTGTCAATCACTCCTTGGTTATGTAAATCCATTTGTGGATTGCCCTGCACATGTGGTAAGAAAATCACTCTCTTTGGGGGACCCAAGCCATCATTGACTTGGATCTGCCTTGTGCATCAATATAATCAAACCTTTTCAAAATGGATGATGCACTATTGTGTTTAGAAACATGTTCTATTACTTTAGTCTTTGGTTTCCAAACCCAACAAGCTGAGGCCTTAACAACATTAACCTGGTTTCCCTTAACAGCATTAAGTACTGCTTTTGGCCTAGCAGCATTAACTACTGCTTTTGGCCTAGCAGTATTATCATTCATACCACTAACAATATTAACCCTCTTATTAAAATTACTATTTTTATTTGCTGTTTTTTTGTTAATGGGTCTTCTAACAGTTGAATGTGCTTTATTAAAAACATTTGTCATTGGTCTTGTACTATTCACTATTGTTCTAGGTTGAGCGGTATTAACTGGTCTAGCAGTAGTAAGTGATACTAGGCCAGACCTTATTAATACTGCTTTTGGAACCATGTTCCTTTTAGGACCGAGGTGAGTCATTCTAGAAAATTTTTGGTGATTCACCCTTTGAGTATAGTTCCACACTGGTTTTACCATTTTTTTTATTATTAAACTGTCTCTGATGGTAATCACAATCATACTGCAGGTGATCAAAACTTCCACACACATAGCAAGCTTTGTTAATCATCTCAAAATTACTTCCTAATCTTTGAGACATCATGTTATTCTAGTTTCTTTGGTTTCCTCTAGGACTATGTGTGTTCAGCCTATTTTGATTACCTTGTTTAACAGTTGTTTTCCTAGGAGATTTTACTTGCTCTTTAGGATTAACAAACTTTATTTTAGCAAAACCAAACTTAACTGTTTTCTTCTCTTTCTTAGCCTGAGGCATATCTTCTTCCTCACTATCAGACACCCAATCCTTAATAATTGAAGCCTCATTATTCTTTTTATGACAATCTTAGGTTTGTCTGCACTAGCCTTAGCTTCACTAGTCTCAACTACAGACTTCTTAACTGTAGGCTTATTTACAAACTCCTCTAGACCAAAAAATCATGTTTTAGAGGCATAAAATTTCCTGTAATGGGAGGTGGAATAGCATTATACCCTAAACCTATTTTGCACTTATCAACTATCTAACAATCTAGTAGTTTGTTTAAGTTTTTAGATGAATTCTCAAATTTTTCTACAGTTAGCTGAATTTCATCTTCTTTTTTGAGCCAGTTCTAACTTTCTCCTAAGCTCTGTAATGGCTACTTCTTTTAAATAAATCTTACGTTTTAAGAGCTTAATATCTTCTTCATAAACAGACTCATTTTCTTATAAATTAGAAGTCTTGCTTTTATAGACTCTAAACCTGTTTTATAAGCAATAGTATTTAACTTAGATGTCCTTAAGTCATTTAAAGTTGTTACAGAATTATTAGTTGAATTTCTAAACAAGAAGAAGATACAGTTTGAATCAGTAGATACTCAGAGTTAGAAATTGTAAAGAGGATAAGCCATAATTGCAAAGTTAGTTGGACCTATCTACAGCATGATCACTCCAATCAAATCACCAAGACCCATCACATGAGATCAAGCATTATATGTAGTTGTCTCCACTGCACACTTCTTCTTTTTGGCTTTCCCAGGTGTTTTCTTGGTTTCTTAGAGTTCTGTATTCCCTGGCAAAGCGTCCCCTCTTGTGGCAGTTGTAGCACTCCATCTTGGACTTATCAAACCTAATGGTCTCATTACCATTAATTGTAACCTTCCTTCTAGTGTTCTTCAAGAACCTTCTAGCTCTTATAGTCAACATAGCCATCTGCCATCTCAAATCCATCTCTTCCAAGTCATCTGGATGGAGTTGTTGTAGATCCTCATTTGCAAGTTGAGGATTGTTTGGTTGACTAGAAAAGAGTGCACAGATCACATCATCACTCAAGTTATTAACATTTGTGGAGTTAGAAACACTAACTTGAGTGCTAACAGAAGTAACTCCATGAGCAGTGTTAACTGCTTCATTAGTGCTGCCAAAGTTGTTAGATGACATAAAAGCCATGTTTTGTGTGCTTGTATTTAAGCTTGATGTCCCTTTGACTTCTGGTTCATATACTTTGAGATTGTTGTAGAGATCATCCATGCTCATTGTCTCTAATTCAAGCTTATTCCTCCATACAACAGCATGTGTGTTCCATTCTGGTGATAAACTTCTCAACAGCTTCTGGTTCACATCTTTTTGTGAGCTGACTCACAAGCTTTTAAAGCCTATTAAAAGTTTGATCAAGGGTCTATGAGCTAGGAGCAGAGAAGTTTTCATACTGCTGCTTTAAGAGATTTCTTTGAGTTTTCTTTGTAGCAGCATTACCCCTAAATCTCTTTTCAATAGCTTCCAGCAGTGACTTTGCATCCTTGATTGAGTTAAACTTTAATTGATGTTCATTAGGAATGCCCATCATCAAAGTGCTTCTGGCCTTCACCTCTAATCTCTTCTGAGCCTTCTCTTTAACAGTTGTAGGAGGTATTACTTTTTCAACACCTTCCATAACTGTTGTTTTTGGTACAGAGTTTCCATTCTCTATGACCTCCCATAGAGCATAGTCAATCATCTGGATGTACTGTTCTATCCTCATCCTCCAGATCTCAAACTCACCAGGTTTGAGCATTGGAACCTTGGATGCAGCCACTATATGTGTAGATTCTGAATCTATATCTTCTAGCAAAGAGATCTTGTGTATTCAAACAGGTTCTTCTTATTCAAAGCTTCTCAACAAGCTCTGATACCACTTGTTGATCCCACTTCAATGGATCTTGAATTCCTTAGCTTGTGTAAGGTTTAGTTATGCAAGATAAATCCAACACAACTATGATAGAAACTTTGTTTGATAATACTAAAGATTATGCGAAATCTAATCTTTAATATAAGAAGAATTCTTCAATGAAACAGTAACACAAGAACACAATTTAATTCAACAATAAAAGCTCCAATATTATTATTACAAATAATACGAATACTCTCCTAGTATTAGGGTTACAAAACCTTGAAGCTATGACAATTCTATGAATCATTTTTGGTACTTTGATACATAGAATTTTATACCCTAGGACCTCCTTTTATACACCAAGGAGTCCTAATAGGATTACAATATTTTCCTAAGTTATCATGATCTTCTAAACAAATAACTTATACGTATCTTTTACAAAAATATCACATAAGCAATCTTTATCTTTTCTCTGAGCAGTCTTTATCCTTTCAGCAGTTGTAATCTTTCAGCAGTTGTAACTTTTATACCAGCAGCATTAACTTTCAACACCAACAGTAGTAACTTTTGTACTAGCTGCACTAACTGTGTACAAGCAACATTAACTACTTAGAAAGTTTTCTTCAATCTTCATCAGCAGTACTAAGTTACACTAGCAGTACTAACTTTACTCTAGCAGTACTAACATTACTAGCAGTAGTAATATACACTAGCAGTAGTAACTTACACTAGCAGTAATAACTACCAGTATTAACTACTTAGCATATTTTTCATTAAGATTACTAACAACACTAATTTATGCTTAGCAGCAGTAACTAATACCTTAACAACAGTAACTTCAAGAAGGCTTTTAATCCCAACAGTTGTGGTCTCGAGTGATATACCAAGCCAAGTTCTAAAGTCCACTACATCACCAGCACACTCATATTTGTGGAATTTTTAGTAAACATTGGGAAACGGAATAGGCTTATTTCTCACAATTTGGCATTAAGGGTTATAATGCGCGAGGTCATGTAATTAGTAATTTTTACAAAAGTTATGCTAGAATTTTTTTTAAATTTGGCATAATTTAAGCATGTAGCATATTATTTGTAAAAGAAAGGACAAGTAGGCGTTCTAATTCTCCATCCCCCACTTAGATTATACAACATCCTCGTTGTATAGATAAAACAGATAAAGTATATGGGAAATATAATTAGAACGAGGAACTCCCCTGATATGTTGCTCGGGATGATTCTCCAATTTGAGTTCTTGAGCAAAAAGTGTGTTGACGAGGCTTTAGAATGCTCGCACAAGTTCAATACATGTCTTTTTCAGAGTATACCATATCGTCGATTTTCCTTATAGCAAGGTCCTGCATAAAAGATTAGAAGAAAAAAGTACGATTCCTATCTCGGATATACAAGGGTTACAATGCAGGAAAACAATTAAACACACAACTGTACAGGGATCAATACGCCGTATCCCAAACCCTAGGATACGCCGTATGGTTCCTGTAAAAACAATTAAAATATTTAAAGTACTGAAAATTAAAATACAAACTGATAACGTCCAGACACATCCATACGCCGTATCCAGAGGGGTTCGATACGCCGTATGGGGTGTCTGGGAAGACAGACTCTTGAAAACAATTTAAAAACAATTCAAACAATTTAAAAACGACCGGGTTGTCTCCCAGTAAGCACTTTTGTTTCAGCTAGTCGTTAAGTTTGACTTTTTCCATTTTCCTTCTTCACTATTCTTCATTCATCATTCGCTCGCACTTGTCCCCGTGAGCAAATTTCTTCATAATCATTTGGCATGACATGTATTTCATGAAGAATGGCATGCCGAGCGTAACATCTCTTGTTACATCTTCATCGTCAATGACGATAAAACCTGCAAAAATAGAAAAATCTCCAAAGAAAATAGGTATATCTATTAGAGTTCCGGCTGGACTCTTTCGTTCATGATCGTTCTTGTCCTTAATTATAGAATAATAAAAGCTTTTGGTTATTAAATTAACGGACAAGGAAGAGACGAAATCAGCATTAACATTTTTATACCCAATTGTGCAAGAAAATTTCATTTTATAGCAATATTTAAAACTAGTTTTATTGACAATAGTTGGCTCGAAATCTTGATTCGTCTCGGGTTCTAGAGGTGTGTCCAAGTCATTTAATTCAATGTAGTTACCATAAAGTAGGTCGAATGACCCGTTATCCTCTCCTATAATCTTTGATTTTGAATCAAGATCCTTCAACATAAAGACCATCCTGATTAAGCTAGTAGCTGGCTTAATACTTTTAAAAACAAGTTTTTCTTCCCCGACCCTTAAAGTAAATTTTCTTTTGTAAACATCAATCTTGGAATGGGCAATAGATAAAAATGGTCAAACGAGGAACAAGGGGACATAGTCATCCTCGGGTATGTCCAAGATGATAAAATCTATGAGGAAAATAAATTTGCCAGTTCTCACTAGCACGTTTTCAGCAATACCCCTTGGTTGTTTTATTGTTCTGTCAGCCAGTTCAATGGTCAACCTAGTGTGAGATAAAATTCCTAGGCCAAGGTTGGTGTAGGTAGAGAATGGCATAACACTCATACTTGCTCCTAGGTCAACAAGGGCTTTATGAAAACAAACATTATGAATAAAACAATGTAAAGTAAAGCTCCCTGGGTCTTTTTCTTTCTGAGGCAAGGTGTGATCATAAGCTTCCAGAATCATCATATCTTGTGCCTCTCTCTAATCGTTACAACAGTAGTTTTGTAGTTTCCTTAGGAAGGGAACTGCTGTAACACCCCCAAACGGGCCCTAGACGAAATACGTGTCCGGAGGCGCCTTTGGAACATTGGGAACAGCTTTTGACTTCAAATTGCAGGATACTTTTGCTTTAATTATTTCACAAGCGAATAAAAGTGATCCTTGACATATTTCAACTTAGTAAGCCTGTTATTATATCTGTTCTTTGAGAGTTAAGTGTGTAATAGAAGTTAAGATGAGAATGTCTTCTGATTGCCATAGCCATGCTTGAGTTGTGTGTGAGCTTTAGCCATGAAAATCAGACTAGAGTGATGAAGTTGTTTCTTGAAGTGATTATTTGATGCGAGTTCGGATCATTACGTTTACCAGTTAGTAAATCGTTTCACCTAAAGATTCTCAAAAAACATGTAGATTCTGAAAGCAACATCTAATCCGAATCACAGAATTGACCAAACGAGAAAATGATTGTGATTGAGGCTTCGACGTAAGTAAACCGTTTGATCATGAAGATTTCTTGATTCAGATCTCCATAACAAGAATTAGAGCAAATTGATCATTTCCAAATGAACAGTACCCTGAAATTTTCTCTCCATTAAATTACACAAACTGCTTAAAGATTGTCCCGTCATGTGCTTTGTGCATCAGTGTCAACAAATGATTTGGATGAGTTGACAATCTGCAAGCGAAATTAGGGAGATGGAACATTGGACAAATTGGATCCTAAAGAAAATTGATATCGTTCTAGTATTAGTATGACTAGGAGACAAATGTCTATAGTGGGACTAATACTTGTTGATACATCCTCTTTCCTGATTTTAGGCATCCATATCTTTTTGGTCCTATGTGGCTTTTGTGTCCATTTATATCCCGATGGACATTTCTTAGCTATCCACTATTTCCATTCCTGATTTGTATTCTCATACAACTCCTTATAGTAGCTCTTGGATTTCTGAATAGTGGTATCTGTTGCAACTATTTTCTTATAGGGTGTTGCAACAGATTTGTTCATTTTTCTCTTGGGTTTGCTAGCACAAATAAGCACTACCTTAGGATTTTTAGTTCTAGCGTTCACATCATTTAAGTATCTAGAAACACAAGCACCATGATTAGAATTAAACACACATTTTCCACATTCAGCACAAACAGCATTCACATTCAAAGTTCTGGATTTTGAACTGTCATTACACGCAGTTACAGACTTTGTTTTCCTAGAAATACTTGAAATCCTATGGTGTTCTTCTACTTCCTTGTGGTTAAACTTCACTTGACTATTGTTTGGCACAACCTTATCTTTAACTTGATAGCTCTTAAGTTGTGGTCTGCTAACACTAGTATAGTGATTTACTCTTGTAGATTTAGACACGTGAGGATTAGTATTCCTAGAAGCATGAGGCAACTGCGGTTCTCTGTTTTGTGTTGTGGTAGTGGCAATTCTATACATTCCTGGTTTAAGCACATGACGAGTGCTATTTTTTGTTGTTTTTATTCTGAGGCTAATCTGTTGAGTGACTTGTTTAACAAAACCATCGACACTGTAGTTTTTTAACGACTGTTTCGTTTGAAAAACTTTCATTTATGGAGATTGAAACGGAATCGTTTTCCTACAACTATGTTTTGGATTCCGTGAGTCATTTTGGTTCTGTGATCAACAGTTGGTTTATCAAATGAGTTTCACAGACTTTCCTTTTGCTTTCTCAATGGTTTTTTAACTCATTGCTGGCTATGTTCTTGTTTGCATTTTGAGCTTTTAAATCTTGTATTTCATGATATTGTTCTCGTTCTTTTCGAAATACATTTGATTCTTTTTCATTTGCAAACTGAGTTGTTTTTCTTTTGTTCTTTACTTGTTGTAAAGCAAGTTCAAGAGAAATTCGTCTTCTGTATAGAAAAAAAGTGGTTTTCAGTTTTAGCAAACTCTTTAAAAGCTTTATTATGAACTTATTTGTTATCAGACTTCAATTTGTTTCCAAAGTTTTGTGCCATGTACATTCACATTCTTTATTTATGAAGATACATGCATTGTAATTCAGCATAGCATTTAACATCAGGCAGATAATGCAAAATATGAACATGTAACATCTTTATAACACACACTCTTAGAGAAGTTGTCATATTATGTTTTGAAAATTTCCTTTTTGATCAATGTTGTACAACCTCTTTTTCAAGGGATGATTCTTAACAACGTACTTCTCATAATCTTCTTGCATTTCCATTTTAAGGTTCTTGTTCAAAACGAAAAACTTATCATTTTGAGTTTTTTATGAAAAGAGGCATTAATAAGGTTTTTATTCAAAACTTCATTATCTTTAGCAGTCTGGCACCGAAAATACCCCTTAGTATGTTTAAACAAGCATGATCAACAATTTCTATAAAATTGATTTGGCGGATGTTAAATGTCATATCGTTAAAACTGTTCTACTTTTACTATGGATTGAAAACGGGTAGAAATGAAAAGTGTTTTAGCATTGTTCTAGCTTTGTTCTAACAAAACGGTTTTTCTCCTCATTGTCTTCCTAACTCTTTTGCGCGTTCACAACTGATAAAGTTAACTCCGGTGTGGGTGCTTTGAATATTTCATAAAGACTATTCTATCTTGTGTATTCATATGGTTAACATAATCTTTATTCAATTTTGATCTACTCTCATTTGAAGAGTCATGGTTCCTTCCCTATTGGGGCAATCTATTTTCATGATCAGTAAGTATTATATGGGATCTCTTACAACCAGGGCTTTTTAGTAGATTTGAGCTTTCTGTGAGTTACTTGGATTTGCAAAGTTGGTCTACCTGTATATTACGAGCATTTGGGTGCTAACATATGAATGTTTGATTTGACTGATTATGAGTTTGTAAACAATTTCATTCAATAACTTTAATTGTTTGTCCATTTCTATCAATCTTGTCATATCTTTTTCTTTGCTTAAACTTTAATAGCCGTAATTGACCTTACTTTTCTCTTTGAGCTTGACCTTCAAATGGTGACTTTGATAAAAGAATCCTTTTTACTTAACTCATCGTGTTTTTGAAGTGACAACTGAAATTTCTTTGCTTTACGTGTTTTAACCTTTTTTATTGTCAATAGTCTTGCGAGTATAATAGTCCTAGAGTTTCATTTTAAAATTTGTTTGAAGAATGTCTTAATCAATCGTCGGTTCTTATAGGCTATGTACTTTAAAGATCTTTCTGTTTGTTCTAAAGTGCAATAAGACAACTATCCCGACAACTTGTAGCCTCCGCCTGGAGCCCTACTAGGTCTCATCAAGGTTAGTTTTGCACTCTTATACGTTCTTGTTTTCAATGACTCTGGTTTGCTTTATTTAATTGCTTTTTAAATCGCTTGTAATCCTCAGTATCATGAGTAAGTTGCAATTAACTTAGCAAGGCGCAGCACGCTCATCGGCACATACTGCAGTATTATCTCTATGTTGTCTTTCATTGGCAAACACATTATTTTTCCTCATGTGTTTAAATTTTTGAGAGATAATTAGTAAAAATTTGAAATATTTTTATTAAAATTATTATTTATAGCAATTGCGATGCGGTTCGGGTATAGCGGTGCGGATTTACGGGTAAAACCGAAACCGCATCGTAAATTCGGTTTTTCTTATTTTTAGAAACCGATCCAATGGTTTTTGTCGTGGTGCGGTTTTTGCGGTGCGATTTTTGCGGTTTTGGTGCGGTTTGCGGTGCGGTTTCTGCTCACCCCTAGCAAATGCACACAATGATCAACAATAGAAGTTGCCTCGTTCGCATAATTCTTAACAACCACATTCTTCTCACCATATCTGTTTCTTTTGTTCCTCAAAGCAACAGGTATAAGGTTCTTCGTCCAACGCCTCAAAATATATTGTTGTGGAATCATTTCAACATTGGCGTTCTTAAAGACACAAAAAATATGCTTGCATAATATGCCAACTCTTACAAAAAGCTGACATGAACAAACAACTGAACCATCTCCTACGTTCCGTAACACCTTAAAAAAGCACAAAAATAATTTAAAAAACTGCAGTGTTTAATCATATATGATTACACATAAAAAAAACTAGAAACTACAAAAACATACCTTATAAAGCCCATCTTTTTTGAAAAACAGATCAACTTTATCATTTTCTTCAGCTTTATCATTCCCTTTATCCACAGATTGAGGTTTCTTCTTCTTCTTATTCGGCATTTCATAAACATATGGACTCTCTTTGATAATACACACCTCGGATCCTTCAACCAAACATTTCGAATCTATTTGGCAATAAAATAAGCCAACAAATATTTCTTTCTGAACCAACTCAAACAGCGAACGAGTGTAAACATTAGACACATGACGTTCAATCTTAAGAAGGGTCTTAAGCTTAGGTGTAACAACCGGTAATTTTTAGAATTTTAAATGACTATTTTACCCTTTGACTTTTCGGGTCCGACTTGACTTTTTGACTTTTGATCTTTTATTGTCACATAAAAACGATTACCGCGTAACCGGTAATTTTTCGGAACATATTTAAATAACAAATCATATTTATCATTACATATCTCTCAGGTGCAAATTATTTTTTTACTTATTTGACTTGAAAACGAGAAGATATATGTTATTCCTAAGTTGACTTATCAAAAACGACCCGCTAAATCACGTTTTCACGACCCGGACCCTAAAGCAATTTGATGTAAAACGACATTCCGGACAACTTTTTAGTTTTGCCCGAGACCCGAAAACAAGCAGAAAATGACTGAAATACCCTCGCAAAATTATAAAAACGAGAACAACGCGTACCGACAAAAAAATAATTTAATTATATTTAATTATCACTTTTTATTAAATAAAAGTATTTAATAAATTATTTATCATATTATTCAGAAACGTTTATTAAAAACGCATATGTTCGAGTCAAAGTTGTATTTTTACGAACAAAACTTACCCGAGATACCCAATGACTACCAAATAAATAATAAACATTTTAAATGAATTTTATAAAACGTTTTTAAAAACTAGTCATGTAAATACTCATTTTGTGGGAAAAATCATTTGGAATGCAATGGCGCAAGTTTCGTGCTTTGAATCATCCGTTAAGTGGCTCAAACGAGTCTCGAGCCTTAATAATACAAAAAATTACAATAATGGTCCCTGTGATTAGTTTACACCTCGAGTCCAAATAATAGTGTTTAGATTTCGGTGAATATGGTCGTATATATATTCGTTACGAAGCTAATTTAATAATCTAGTGACTTTTATAAAAATTATATTGTTACGGATAAAGTATATAATTTTTACGGACTAAAAACTAGTAATTTTGGAAGGAATGAAAAGAAAAGATAACCTCCTCATCCTTTTCTCTTCCCACTATAAATACTACAACCTCCTCATTTCACCTCATTTTTCACTTCTCATTTTCTTCATTTTAGAGAGAGAAAGAGAATTCTCTCATCATTCTCTCTAGAATTCTCTGCTTCCTCTCTCTAGAACAACCACCACCACCACCACCTCTCTCCACCGCCGACCACCACCACCACCGCTGGCCGCCACCACCTCCCACTGTCGGCCGCCACCCATCGTCGGCCGCCGCCGCCGTGCCGCCGCCGTTTTCTTTCTTTGTTCGTGGTTTTCAAGATTTGAAGGTTTAGGTTTAGTGTTCGGGATTAGTACACAACGTTTGGGTTGTGGTTAGGTTATAAAAAAAGGGGGGATTTTCTTCAAACTTGTAAGTAATCACTTAAATAATCTTATCTTTTTATTTCTTTTATTTTGTATATAAATAGTTATGTTTGGTATATTAAGCATACATAATAGCCGTTATTGATTATATGTGCACTTTTGGTATTGATGAACCAAAAGGGGCGTCTCGGGTCCATTATTGTATTAAAATGATATTTTAGTGTATGTATTGTCGAAACGAATGTTGGGATTTTGTCGGATCATTTTATAGATAAAAATAGTTGTTTTACAAAATATGGAAACGTCCGATAAACGAACGGGTCATGCCGAAATTTTCTAAAATTTCTATACTTAGAATATTTTTCACATTTTTCATGAATTCCGACAAAAAGACAAAAATTATAAATTTTATAAAACTTATAAAATTCCTCTAATAATAAATCGTGCGTTTCTTTTAAATGAAAATGTCTTATTTTAAAAGTAGAGATTTTCCGGAAAAGTGTCAAAATATAATGTTTTAGACATTTACTTAACTTTCTCATTTTCATATCTTATTGATATACTTTAAACTATATACTTTCACTACTTTGATTTATTTATCGCTTGAATATATATAATACATACAACGTATTATATACTTGATT
This sequence comes from Tanacetum coccineum, assembly GCA_026074375.1. NCBI lineage: Eukaryota > Viridiplantae > Streptophyta > Magnoliopsida > Asterales > Asteraceae > Tanacetum > Tanacetum coccineum. The sequence goes on from BQNB010007568.1 coordinate 27,694, forward strand.
GGTTCATATATATTATATATGGGTTATATAATATACATTTTGGTATTGTTTTTAATTACAAACTATTTAACCAACTACCAAGCCAACTGTGTCAAATCTTTTATCAACAAACGACGTCAATGTAACATCGTTAGTAAAACTATTACACACTAATTTACACATGTGTGTCAAAATTCTAAAATAAGATTTATCTTTTAGGTTAAGCCGTTCGATTGTCGTTGTGCTGTTCTTCTTGATTATTTGCTACTATCTACTCGACCTTTACTTTGAGGTGAGTTTATAGCCCCTCTTTCACTTGTTTTACATTTGCTTTACAAATCTTGGGGGAGAATACATACTCATTACAACTTGCTTACATATTTATTTACAATCTCTTTTACATACTTGATTTCGTAACTTGGTTACATACACCCGGGCACGTGTCGAATTATTTAGTTTCTTTTATTTTTATCATCTTTCTTATATAATACTTGGAAAGTATTATATAATTAAACCATTTTATTTTAATGTCACCAAGATATAACACATGTCGTGTATTTTATACGCTTCGAGTTATTCTTTTTGGTGAGTAACTGTTATATAATTCACGGTATGAATTTATATACTGGGTTTATGTTCATTATGTAATATAATACGGAATATATTACACCCCCCTTTTTTTTTTAAAAAAATATTTTTTTTTTTTTTTCAAAAAACGTTTACTTCTTGATTTATTTTATTTAACCAACCACCAAGCTATTACAACTTTAAATCTAAATCTTTTATCAACGTGTCGCGTTGATGTACTCATTCATCGGAAAACCCAAATACATTATCCTAGGCTAGTAGGATAGAACCGTTAAGATAAACCGCAACTTCTTGGTCGACACAATCATGCCGTTCTTAGTATTCCGTATGTTGTCTGGCGCTAATATGCGCATATCTAGCCAATCGTTCTACAACATCAATGTGAGTTTATAGCCCCATGTTTTACTTGTTTTACATATATTTTTTGGGGTGAGAACATGCTTGTTTGCAAATGCATTTACATGGTTGATTACAAATTGGTTTACATACTCATTTACATAGCTCGCTAATGGGATACATTATCTAAACTTTAATTTTTTTTTGATCTCAAATACATATTTTACTTTTGAAATGATTTACGAATTAGCGTAGCGGTATTTGAACGATAAACTACAATAAATGCCTACGGGTGTTCATAGAAGGGACACCTATGATGGGTATCTATCAGTCATTATGCCCGGAATGTGTTCTTAGAGGGGACACCATGCGAAGGGTAACACATTCTTATTGCCACGGGTGTTCTTGGAGGGGACTACATAGAAGTGTACATATTCCATTACTGCCCGAGTGTTCTTGAGGGGACACCTGTGATGGTACATAGAGGTTTTCATTACTGTCTAGGTAGTTTCTAAGGGGACACCTACGATGGGTACGTAGTGCAATGGTTTCATGAACTTAGAGTACTTTGTAATCATTTCTCAATTTTATACACCTATGAATATATATGTGGCTTTGCATAAAGTGCAATACAGAACTTTGAAATTGCGGTCCAAGTTTTTTCATACGTACATTTTTGTGACTATTTGGTGATTGAAATGGTCATGCATATTTTACAACCTCTTTGATTTCTAAAAATCATAACATACCTTTTTGGAAAGAACTTCGAAGGATTGAAACGGTCATTATCATGCTTACAGAAATTTGTTCAACATTATACTTACACCTATGAGAACACACCAACTTTATGTAGACACTTTTAAGCATGTTTTTTTCTCAGAGTGAATTAGGATGCTTGGCTTACTGATGTGCACCGAGTCTAAATTTGACAAATTCATTCATAAGTATTTTCTACTTAACATGCAAATGATCAAATCTACGGTGTAGTCGTTTTCAGCTTTTCATTGTGATGCAATTATGGGACAACTATTATATCAATTTCAGAAAATCAACGAGATTACTTTTCAAACGACTCATTTAGAGGTCGTTCTCTTGTATCTTGTGCTGTTGTATTATGAAGTAACGCCCTCAGACATATTTCTGCTGCGACACATTTTTTGGGGTGTTACAATTTATCTAAGTGAGGTAATGTAGGAAGAGAGTAAATCTCAATATAACTTGGGGTTCACTCTCTTATGCATGCTGTAAATTGTAACAGCCAACACCAAGTGGAGCGGCTGAATTGGTTTGGAACATTCTTGATTTTTAGAAAGATCAAGACATTAGGCTAAAAGGTTGGCTAAGAAATCATTGACAAGGTATGTTTCAATGATGTTACTGGATTCTACACCAGAACTTTGATGAAGTTCTTATCATGTTGAGATCATGTGCAATGTTACTTTTTGGAATACACATAATTATTGCTATAAAAAAAATAAGAGGGAAAATGGACATGTTCCATATTAGCAGAGTGGAAGTAGTCACCCTATTATTTTTTTTAGTATACTTTATTTTTGATTCCCAGATAACTCAAATGATCGAAATACCTTAAGCTTAGTTTAGGTTAGTTATAGTAAGAAAATCTAACGACAACTTATTTTTAAGAAAATACTTTGTCTTTGATAATACTAAAGATTATGCGGAATCTAATCTTTAATATAAGAAGAATTCTTCAGTAACACAAAACAATATAATTTCAACAATAAAAGCTCCAATATTATTATTACAAATAATAACCGAATACTCTCTTAGTATTAGGGTTACAAAACCTTGAAGCTATGAATTATACGATTAAGATACATAAACAAAAGATTTCTAGATTGTGTATTAACTCTATGCCCTAGGACCTCCTTTTATACACCAAGGAGTCCTAGTCGATTTACAATATATTACTAAAACTTAGATTATTCTCAAAGATCTATTCTATAAATAACAATCCTTATCTCATAAGTAATCTTGATCTTCAAGCAATCTTTATCTTTCAGCAGTTGTAATCTTTCAGCAGTTGTAACTTTGTACCAGCAGCATTAACTCTTAACAAGCAGTAGTAACTTATACACCAGCAGCATTAACTGTGTACAAGCAGTAGTAACTACTAGAATATTTTCTTCAATCTTCACCAGCAGTACTAACTTTACTCCATCAGTACTAACATATACTAGCAGTAGTAACTAACAGTACTAATATAGCAGTACTAAGTTACACTAGTAGTAGTAACTATGAACTAGCAATACTAACTACTTAGCATATTTTTCATTAGAGTTAATGAACAACACTAACTTTTGCTTAGCAGCAGTAACACAAACCTTAGCAACAGTAACTTCAAGATCATCATGAAGTATTTTTATCCCAACAATCCTCCCTTAAACTTGATATTCTTATTCAAAATCTCAAGTTTCTTCATTGAAAGCTTCATTAATCACCAGGAGGATCTTCCAAATACTTACATTAATTCTTTGTGCTGTTTTGTGAGAAGTTTAGGAAGCTGATAACACATTTCATTCCAATGATTAGCTTGCAGCTTCCTATTTAGCATATCTATGATTGTAGGTGCTGTAAGAGGATATCTCATTTCTACCAACATATGAATATGCACATCTTGCTTCCTCAATGAATGTACTCCACATGAAACATATAGCTTCAAATCCAATACTCTGTAGTCTGATTGATTTTCCATACATTATCCTCTATATGTGGTTCAAACATTGTCTTCAAATCTCCATATAAAACTAAATCCAAGTCCTCTACTGGTCTGTGATCCGTACTTAGCTTTTACCAACTTGTACAAAGTTTCCAAGTCTTCTCTGTTAAAACTTTTAATGCATATGACTGAACACTAAGTAACTCTTTGGACTTCCATCATACCCTGATTAATCAGGTAATAGCTTTTCTCCCTTTTTATGAATCTTCCAGTCAACAATGCTTGGAGGCTTAGTTGCCAAAGGAATAGCATCAATTGCTACTTCCTCTTTATCAGGAACAACTTCTATTAGTCTTTGAAGCTCTGCTGTTTCTTTATCCTCATCCACCTTTTGCTTCTTGATACTTTCTTGTTCTAGCTAATGCCTGCTCCTGTTTGAACAGCTCTCAAATGACCTTGTCTATCTCCTGCTTCAGCTCTTACTTCACTACCATCTCTACAAATTCGTATCTGATATCTACAATGTGTTTACCCTTTTCATAGCTTTGTCAAATAACTTCTGAATATCATCAAAGCTTTTGTTCTTCAACTGATTATTCTTGTATCCAGCCATGTTTTTCAGATAAGTAGACATTGTATTTCTCTTTTGAGCTTTAGTTGGTGGTTTGTTCCTCTTTTCTTGAGCTCTCATTGCTGCAAAGTGTTTCTTTCTTGCTTCTAAGAGTTGTATAAACAACTTGGACTTCTCTTCAATACTCAACTTCTCTTGTTCTTCTGCTTGCATTTGTTGAGCCATTTGATAATCAGCATCTATCATTGCTTGTACATTATCCTCACCTGGGCAAGGGTAGTAGTGGATCATGAAACAATTTAGCTTCTTTAAATTGTTGAGCTTTTTTCTCCTGGCAAGCACTTTCTTCTTCTTCTCTTCTTCTTCATTTGTAAATTGAAAGCAAGATTTTCGTCATCCAAGACTGATTTGTATCTTTGCTATCTTCATTTTCACAGGTTCTTCTACCATAATCCCTTTGCCTTTGTCTTTTGATGGTAGTTGTTGAGGTCTTGTTCTTGTTGTAGATTCACTCCACTCTCTCTTATCACAAACCCTTTGACTTTTGGGTTTTTGCAACTTCTTATCTCAATTAAATCTCAACACTGCAGTACTAATCTCAACACTAGCAGTACAAATCTCAACACTGCAGTATAACTACTTTACACCAGAGCAGTAGTAACTGATCAGCAGTACTAACATGAATCCTTTTTTTAGCCACATTAATCTATTTTTCAGCCATATCCTGTCCTACAAACACTTCTTCATCATCAAGAACACATGTATCAAACATTTCTTCATCACCATACCTCCCTTGAGTTTCATGAACCAATGTAATCTCTTGCAACTTATCAATGTCCAATAATTTTCCTCCCCGTTTGAGATCGTCCTCCTGAATCACCCAAACTACTTCATCAGAGGAAATCACCACTCTGCAGATCTACCAACCTTGTATGATATCTATTAAGCTTGTGAGTTTCTTAACCCTGCCTTTCTTCTCTAACTTCTTGACTCTTAGTTCAAACTTGTAATCTCCTGAGCTGAGCAGGTCCATTGTATTCTCTAGGTCCAAGACTCTTTGTTGAAAATTTTGGTACAAAATTCCCCATTAAATCATTGATTTCATCTATCCTCATCACTTCGAGGTGTAGTTAAGATCCTGCGAGGCATTGAATCATTGGAAAGATTTAGATACAAGCTCAAACTGGTTTTGAGCAATAGTAATCCCCATGGTTTCTTGGTGCCTGGGACCACTACCTAAACTAGTTCCTAAAGAACTTGGTTCATTCATTTGCCATGTATTGGGTCTTATGATGTACCACCTTATCCTACTTTGCATCAAAGCTAGTAGTATATAGAGTGCAAACAATGCCCCAATCCAAACTGTCATCCATTTCCTCATAGACAACCTCATCTACAACATTGTCTGTAGGACCACTAGGCTAGGTACCTCAGTGTCCTTTCTCTTGTGGCTTTCTTGATCTCTTTGCTTTCTTTGAGTTAAGATGTGAATGTTGAATAATGGTGGGTGTGTGTGTAACAACCCGAGTTTCAGGTCAACGTCTATCCTTAGCTAAGATAGTTATTTTTAATTACGTAAATAATTATAGTCGTTATACTATATGTGGTTGATGAGAATTTCCAATTATTAAGTGAATTTCATTCCGTGATTTAGTTATCTATATGTTTTACATTTTAAGAAAGTCCAAAAAATATATTTTATTGCTCCAAGAGCGAAATAAGTTAAGTTTTGTATTTACGACTGTAAGATTTTTTTTTTTTGTTTCCCTGAGTTTTTTTGTAAAACCGTCTTTAAAGGTCTATTTAATATGTTTAAAAGGACGTTTTAATAAGGATTTAAACTATATTTAGTAGACAACTTTAAAATATTTATTACGTGATTTACCCGGTGCTTGGTCGACTACGTAACGGAAATATAACCAATTTGTATTAAAACTTCCCAAGGACTTATGAGAAAGAGAGGACCTAAATTGCATTAATCAAAGTTATTACTTCATAAAAGGAAGCCTTTATAAATTCCATTATAACAACATATACAAAAAATTTCATCACTTTTCCCTCATCATAAAAGAGCAAATGTTCGTAAAAATGTAAGTAGAGCGAAGGAAATATGGCCGAGGGACTGCACAAAATTAAATACATGCCCTCGATATAAGTCTCTGGGTTCGAAGTCTGTGAAACCCCCCGAGATCAAAAGGAAGCTCAATTGCCCTCGTCATCGCAGCGCAGAATATGTTCGGAATATGATTATAGGAAGGATGGTGAAAACCACGTCAACACAACAGCTTACCTCTAGCACGCGAATCACATTCTTGTAATCAAGAAAAACAATGAAAAGAGAACGTTCAATATAGTTCAGGAACAAGTTACGAAAAAAGATGTCAAAGTGATGACATGCATACGAGTTTCGAGCCCCTCCTCCTGCCGTGTTCAAAAAACACACAACTCCATAAATCATCATCAAAAATTTAATTACATTGGCATGCATTTAAAATCCGTTTTATACCATATTAAAACCTTGTTTCAATCTTCTCAAATCCCACTAAGAAAACCTTACATCACTAAGTATTTAAGACGAGGGGGAGATGGGTTTTTGGTCATTACTAGTGATTTGGTGGTATAAGGGAAGTGTTTAGGGCTAGCTTGTTGTTATATTGAATAGTTTTGGTTTAAAAGTTTGTTTATATTGGTCTATGTGTGTTTGTCCCGATTTCAAAAGAAGGGGGAAACATATTTTCTCTTTGTATAACTTTTGTAAGCACTTGTTTATGTTTATGTCTTGATTAATTAGATGATTATTACATGTATGTGATTATAGCTAGTTGATTCAAGTGCAAAATGAGTTTGAAAGTATTTCAAGTATGAACATATGTTTGATGGTTTTAGTACATGTTAATAGGCTAGTTAAGCATGTTGGAATAATTGGAATTTGACAAAAATGAGTTTTTGTAAGATATGATGTTCCTTTTGTGTGACCAGAAAGTTTGACTTAGTCATAGTCATGGTCGAGAAATTTTGAAATCTAATTAGGATATTGATATGATAAATATGTTCTAAGGGACCGTTTTGATATAAGGTAGACCTTGTAACTCCTAAAAACGAAGATTTTACGGCCAAGTCAAGTTTGGGTCATTTTGGGGTAAAAAGTCAACTACGAAGTTTGACTTTTGAAAGTCAAACTTGCGTAAACTTTTGAATATAGTTTATCACAAGTAAAAGGGTTCGTAATGTTTAGTTAAATTAAGATTAAATGCAAAGTTTGGTATTATATTATCCTTACTTTTGACAAACTTTCTAAATTGGAAACTTTGTAAGAAACCTTGTAAATAATTGATGGATATGTCAAGAGCGAAATATTTATGCATCGCACTTGGAGATTCTAGTATATGATTGTGTATACGTAATATTGTATATATATATAAATTAAATAAATAATAATATATATATATATCTATATATAATAGTAAAAAAAAAAAAATAAGTTATATATATAAATAAATATTATATTAATATATACTAATAAATAGTAATATTTTAGTAAATATATAATAAATATTATATATATATATAATAGTATATATATATATATATAATATAAATAAAATATAGTATATATATAAAGTATATTATATTATATAATAATATATATATATATAAAATATATATACTTCTATACCACTATTACGTATACACAATCATATACTAGAATCTCCAAGTGCGATGCAAAACATTTCGCTTGACATATTCATTAATTATTACAACGTTTCTTACAAAGTTTCCATTTTTAGAAAGTTTGCCGAAAGTAAGGATAATATAATCCAAACTTAGCATTTCATCTTAATTTAACTAACATTACGAACCCTTTACTTGTTATAAACTATATTCAAAAGTATACGCAAGTTTGACTTTCAAAAGTCAAACTTCGTAGTTGACTTTTTACCCCAAAATGACCCAAACTTGACTTGGCCGTAAAATCTTCGTTTTTAGGAGTTACAAGGTCTACCTTATATCAAAACGGACCTTAGAACATCCTTTATCATATTCAAAAGCCTAATTTAGATTTCAAAAATTTCTCGACACGCTATGACTAAGTCAAACTTTCTGGTCAACAAAAGTCAACACAAAGTCATACAAAAACTCATTTTTGTCAAATTCCAATTATTCCAACATGCTTAACTAGCCTATTAACATGTACTAAAACCATCAAACATATGTTCATACTTGAAATACTTTCAAACCCATTTTGCACTTGAATCAACTAGCTATAATCACATATATGTAATAACCATCTAATTAATCAAGACATAAACATAAACAAGTGCTTACAAAGCTAGAACAAAGATCAAATATGGTTTCCCCCTTCCTTTTGAAATTGGACAAACCACATAGACCAATAAAACAAACTTTTCAAACCAAACTACTTCAATATAACAATAATCTATCACCCCTAAACACTTCCTTATACACCAAATCACTAGAAATTGACCAAAAACCCAACTTCTTAAATACTTAGTGCATGTAAGGTTTTCTTAGTGGGATTTGTAGAGGATTGAACAAGGATTAATATGGTATAAACGGATTTAAATGCATGCAAGTAATAAATTTTTGATGATGATTTATGTGTGTGTGTTTTTTTGAACGGCAAGGAGGAGGGGAGAGGGCAAGTGATGAAATTTTTTGTAAAGTGTTATAATGGAATTATAAGGCTTCCTTTTATAGAAGTAAACTTTGATCAATTGGCAATTTAGGTCCCTCTTTCTCATAAGTCCTTGGAAGTTTAATACAAAATGGTTATATTTCCGTTACGTAGTCGACCAAACACGGTAACATCACGTAATAATATTATTTAAATTTGTCCTACTAAATATCATTTTAAAATCCCATTAATAAAACGTTAAACCTCATAAAATACGACCTTTAAAGACGGTTTTTACAAAAACTCAGGGAAACGTCGTAAAATACAAAATAACATATTTACGCTCTTGGAGCAATAAAATATATTTTTCTGACTTTCTTAAATGCTAAAAACAAATAGAAACTAAATCACGGAATGAACTTCACTTAATAATTGGAAATTCTCATCAACCACATATAGCATAACGACTATAATTATTTACGTAATTAAGAATAACTATCTTAGCTAAGGATAGACGTTGACCTGAAACTCGGGTTGTTACACACACACCCACCATTATTCAACCATCAACATCTCAACCTCAAAAGAAACAAAGATCAAGAAGGCCAAAGAGAAAGGACACTGAGGTACCTCAGCCTAGTGGTCCTACAGACAATGTTGCAGATGAGGTTGTCTATGAGGAGATGGATGACAGTTTGGATAGGGCTGCCACTAATACTACTAGCTTAGATGCAAAGTAGGATAAGGGTAACATCAATAAGACCCAATCCAAGGCAACACTTAATGAACCAAGTTCCTTAGGAACTAGTTCAGGTAGTGGTCCCAGGCACCAAGAAACCATGGGGGATACTATTGCTCAAACTAGGTTTGAGAATGTATCTAAAACATCCAATGATTCACTGCTCGCAGGAGTTAACACACCTCGAAGTGATGAGGATAGACTAAAACTCAATGAATTGATGGAATTTTGTACCAAATTGCAACAAAGAGTCCTTGACCCGGAGAACACAAAGACTGCTCAAGCTCAGGAGATTACAAGTTTGAAATTAAGAGTCAAGAAGTTAGAGAAGAAAGGAGGGTCAAGAACTCACAAGTTCAAAAGATTATACAAGCTTGGTAGATCTGCAAGAGTGATTTCCTCTGATGAAGAGGATGCATCCAAATAGGGGAGGAAAATTGATGACATTGATAAAGATGCAAAGATTACATTAGTTGATGAAACTCATGGGAGGTATGGTGATGAAGAAATGTTTGATACAAGTGTTCTTGATGGTGATGAGGTGTTAGCAGAACCAAAAGTTACTATTAAAGATGTGAATTTAAGTGTTGATGAAGTTACTTTGGCTCAAGCACTTGCAGCTTTGAAAAGTGCAAAAGTTCAGGAAAAAGCCAATGTTGTAGAAGAGCCAAGTGAATCAATAACAACAACACCAACACTTACAACAACAACTGCTGCTACAATGATTACAGCTGTTAGCACAAGATCCAAAGCAAAAGGGCTTGTTATTCATGAAAAGTAGTAAGCAACTACACCAACAGTTTCTTCTCAACAACCATCACAGGTCAAGGCACATGACAAAGGCAAGGGGATTATGGTAGAAGAACCTGTGAAAATGAAGAAGAAAGATCAAATTAGTCTTGATGAAGAACATGCTTTCAAGTTACAAGCTGAAGAAGAAGAAGAAGAAGAAAGGATTGCCAGAGAAAAAGCTCAAAGAGAAGAAGAAGCCAACATTGTTTCATGGGATAATGTTTAAGCAATTGTAGATGCTGCTTATCAAATGGCTTAACAAATGCAAGCAGAAGAACAAGAGAAGTTAAGTGTTAAAGAGAAGTCCAAGTTGTTTGTACAACTCTTAGAAGCAAGAAAGAAACACTTTGCAGCAATGAGAGCTCAAGAAGAGAGGAACAAACCACCAACTAAAGCTCAAAAGAGAAATACAATGTCTACATAACTGAAAAACATGGCTGGATACAAGCACAATCAGTTAAAGAACAAAAGCTTTGATGATATTCATAAGTTATTTGACAAATCTATGAAGAGGGTAAACACATTTGTAGATATGGATACAGATTTGGTGGAAGGCAGTGAAGTAAGAGCAGAAGGCAGTGTGACAAGAGTAAAAGGAAGCTCTAAAAGAGCAGGAGAAGAGCTGGAACAAGAAAGCTCTAAAAAGCAAAAATTGGAAGAGGATAAAGAAACAACAAAGCTTCAAAGACTAATAGAAGTTGTTCCTGATAAAGAGGAAGTACTAGTTGATGCTATTCCTTTGGCAACTAATCCTCCAAGAATTGTTGACTACAAGATCCATAAAGAAGGGAAGAAAACCTATTACTAGATAATCAGGGCTGATGGAAGTTCAAAGATGTACTTAGTCTTTAGTCATATGCTTAAAAGCTTTAACAGGGAATATTTGGAAACCCTATGGAAATTGGTAAAAGCTAAGCATGGGTCAACAAGGCCAGAGGAGGGCTATGAGAGAGTGCTATGGGGTGATCTAAATACAATGTTTGATCCACATGTTAAAGATCAAGTATGGAGGAATCAATCAGACTACAAAGTATTGGATTAGAAGCTATATGATTCATGAGGAGTACATTCATTGAGGAAGAAAAATGTACACATTCATATGCTGGTAGAAAAGAGATATACCCTTACACCTACTACAATCACAGATATGCTAAATAGGAAGCTACAAGTTTATCATTGGAATAAAATGTGTTATCAGCTTCTTAAGCTCATCACAAACTAACTCAAGAATCAAGGAAGTGTTTGGAAGCATCCTCCTGGTGATTAATGATGCTTTCAATGAAGAAACTTGAGATTTTGAAGAAGAATAACAAGTTTAGGGGAGGATTGTTGGGATTAAAAGTCTTCATGATGATCATGGAGTTACTGCTGCTAAGTTAATGTTGCTGGTGTATAAGTTACTACTGCTTGTTAAATGTTAATGCTGCTGGTACAAAGTTACAACTGTTAAAAGATTACAACTGCTAAAAGATAAAGATTGCTTGAAGATCAAGATTACTTATGAGATAAGGATTGTTATTTATAGAATAGATCTTTGAGAATAATCTAAGTTTTAGGAATATATTGTAAATCGACTAGGACTCCTTGGTGTATAAAAGGAGGTCCTAGGGCATAGAGTTTATCATCCAGAAATCTAGAAATCTTTTGTTTTGATATCGTTATAGCTTCAAGGTTTTGTAACCCTAATACTAGTTAGAGTATTCGTATTAATATATTGAAGCTTTGTTTGTTAATCTGTGTGTTCATTAGAATTACTGTTCTATTGCATATTCTTCTTATTGACCAAAGATTAGATTCCGCATAGTCTTTGATATATTTTACAAAGTTTCTACCATAGTTGTGTAGGATTTACATTGCATAACTAAATCTTATACAAGCTAAGGAATTCAATATCTATTTAAGTGGGATCAACAAGTAGTGATTGCTTTAAAAATCTAGAGACACTATTTGTATGGAACCAAGTGTACGGTGTTCACATATCACAAGAGTTTGCAACACATTCTTGATCAAAAGGAGTTGAACATGAGGCAACGTCGTTGGTTAGAGTTGCTCAGCGATTATGATTATGAAATACATTACCACCCGGGGAAAGCAAACATAGTGGCTGATTCCTTAAGGTGTAAAGAACGGAATAAGCCATTACGGGTTCGAGCCTTAGTCATGACTACTGGTTTGAATCTCCCCAAGCAAATTCTGGAAGCTCAAATAGAGGCACAGAAACCAGAGAACATCAAGAATGAAGATGTAGGAGGTATGATCAGGAAGGATATACCAAAGGAGAAGTTAGAACCCCGCGCGGATGGAACTCTATGCTTAAATGGCAGGAGTTGGTTACCCTGTTATGGCAATCTGAGGACTGTAATCATGCACGAGTCCCACAAGTCAAAATACTCTATCTATCCAGGTTCTGACAAGATGTATCAGAAGACAGTGAAAAATCTGATAATTGGAGGCCCAATATGAAGCCTACATCGCCACCTCAATTAGCAAATTGTTTTGACTGATATGCTATGTCAAGGCTGAAAACCAAAGCCATCGGGTTTGTGGTGCACCCCATAAACTCAATGGAAGGGATAATATCCACAATGTATTTTATCACGAAGCTTCCTAATTCCGTCACAAGGTTTATGATTACCATTTGGGGTTAAGATGTTGACCGACTTAGACTAAAGTCCGCAATCATCCATACCAATGAGGGAAACTGATCACATGGAAAAGTTGGCAAGAATGTACCTAAAAGAGGTGGTCATGAGGCATGAAATACCTGTCTCAATCATTTGTGAACGCGACTCGAGGTTCGCATCAAATTTCTGGAGGTTACTTCAAAAGGCTTTGGGTACTAGCTTGGATATGAGTACTGCATACCATTCGAAAACTGACGGAAAAAGCGAGAGGACTATTCAAACTCTTGAGGATATGATGCATATCCGCAATCTTTGTACCAATGAGGGAAACTGATCCCATTTGCCATTAGTTGAGTTTTCATATAACAATAGTTATCACGCTAGTATCAAGGTTGTACCATTTGAAGCACTTTACGGTCAAAAGTGTCGTTCACCTGTGTGTTGGGTCGATGTTGGAGAAATTCAACTCACTGGTCCAAAAATAGTTCAAGAGACAACCGAGAAAATCATTCAGATTAGATAAAGAATTCAAGTCGCTCGTGATCGACAAAAGAGTTATGTCGATTTAAAGCGTAAGCTGATGGAATTTCAAGTTGGAGATAGAGTTATGCTCAAGGTTTCGCCTTGGAAAGGAGTAGTACGTTTTGGAAAACGGTGGAAGCTCCCCAGATATGTTAGACCTTTCAAAGTGTTGGAAAAGGTTGGAGCCGTTGCTTACAAGCTTGAACTTCCTCAAGAGCTGAGCAGGGTTCACAATACGTTTCATGTATCCAACTTAAAGAAGTGATATGCCGACGAACCATTAGCCGTTCCGTTGGATGGACTCCATATTGATGACAAGCTTCATTTTGTTGAAGAACCAGTAGAAATCATGGAACGTGAAGTTAAACGGTTAAAGCAAATCCGTATCCCAATTGTCAAGGTTTGATGGAACTCTAGGAGAGGTCCTGAGTTCACATGGGAACGTAAAGATCAATTCCGGAAGAAGTATCCACACCTCTTCACAAAGACCGCACCGTCGTCAAGTGTCGTAAGCATTAAGGACAAGGCTCATTTAACGGGGGGAGACTATAACACCCCGTGTTTTAGGGTCATTTTACACTCAATAAACACCCTATTTAATTTTTAGTAAATGTACGCTTGCTTTTCATTCAAGTATTAAGTAAATCGCGTAAGCGCCCGGAACCACCAAAACTTTTCTACGCTTCAACAAATACCCACAATTGTACCCAATACCTAAAAAATTTAAAATATCATCACATAAAAGAATGTATGGCCGGATATGGGATGATAAATACCAAAGAAATATATAGTTCAATCTATTTTCCTAGAAATCATAGGATAATGTCCATTATAGGGAACAAAGAGATATTTTTCTTACTAACTCAAATAGTGAAATGGACCAAGACCTCTTTAAGACCCTCTTTGTGTTCCTTGACTAGTCTTCCTAACATATAAGACTTTTGCAAGTAAAAGAATACACATACATTCCATTTGCTTAGTGAAAATCAACCATATCCTCCCTTTGTCTCTCTTTAACCCACGGCAACATCAAACCGACATACCAAATCCATACAAAAATTTATTTTCAAAATTTACACATTCCAACATGATATCTAAGATAACCTAAAGTGATTAGAAGGATTGGTTAAGCATTTACAAGTGTTAAAGCAAGAAGGTTCAAGATTTGGGTTTAGCTTGGAATTAGGGTTTTCAAGGGTTGTAAGCTAGGGTTTGGTTTCTAAACAAGGGTTTAGATCACTTTTTTCATCATCTCACTTCATATTAAGGTTACCTAAAACTCTTAATCTCTTTATTTTCATGATTTTATGCACAAATAATGTTTGTATAGTTAATCACCATCTAGGAAACTTATCTACATGAAATATGGATTTTTACAGTTGTTTATGATTTGATAAACTTTTAGATATGTTGTATTAATGTTCATATCATGTTATAATAGATGTATAAGTGATGTACAAGTGTGGTTTATGTATAAAAAGTTTATATAAACAAGTTATTTAAAATGTATACTTATAAAAGTTAATGAACAAATAAGTATGTACACATATAGATCTTGTTATTTATGGACAATTATGGACTTAAGGACCCTAGGAATGTAAGACATGTGATAATAAGTGTTGTAATAGACTTGTAACAAGATGGTTAAGCTAAAAAGTTACAAAACTAGGTTTAAACATGTTTTTAGCAAGAAATCTCAAACATTCTGAACAAATTCGAATCAATAACTTATTTATTTTATATTTTTGTATAATAATACATCCCATGAGGATTCCAAAAAGGTAAGAAACTCGAAAAACCGATTGATAACGAAGGAGATACGTAATTTACAAGTTATACGATAATAAACGGGTTTATAAAAGAAATTTTATAAAAACAAGTCACAAAATACTACTGATATATAAGGTTGGTTATTTTTCTCAGATCACGCATATTTTTAGGATTCCTAAACAATAAGAATCATAATTTTTTGATCAATAACGAAGGAGTTATGAATTTCGCAAGTTTACGGTAATTAAAGTTTATAAAAACAATTTTATAAACTATGAACAGTAAAAATCACTATTCATAACAGATACATATTTTTGAAAAATGTTATATTTTGATAGAATTTGTAATTACGAAGACGTGCTCGAAAGAATCACTAAAATCGAAGCTAAAACGAATAAAATACGACATTTACGGGTTTTACGATAACTAAATCTATAAAAATAAATTTATAAACTCTCATGAACAGTAAAACCACTGTTCATCAGGGGACTAAAAATATGAAAATGTAATATTTTAATAACTCGTCTTAATACGAAAGCGTGGACATAAGAAACGTAAGAAACAAGCTTAAAACGATAAAGTTATGTCATTTTTACTAATGAAATGTTTATAAACGTTTTAACTTTATAAATGCGATTTCACAAATGCAATTAGATGGTGATGTAGCTATATAGAATTATATATGTTAGTAGTTATTCAAAATGCTTAGTACTTATACGGCCTATAATTAATTAGGTTGCATTCGGCGTTTATCTGACGCATTTTCTGTGATATAATCTGATATTCATTACTCAAGGTGAGTTCATAGCCCCATGTTTTACACTTTAATGATTTACAAGTTTTGGGGTGAGAAACATATGCATGTTTTACACTTGGACGCAAGTGGACATTTTACATTACGATTACGTGTTTGCCTAAGTAGCGATAACCTATCTGAGCCCATTATCATGAACTGTCAATTACTGTTGTGAGCGCGAATGTTATAAATAGATCTATTTGGGATTGACATCCCCGTTCGGGTGAGTCATGCTCACTGTGCCGGTTTTCCGGACAATGAACGTATACCATGTCGGACATAGGATGTTGCGGGTTAGAACATCATCACGGGAAATGTTGGCAATTTATATTGCATTTCATACATGTCGAGCTTCAGTGTCATGAGCTTAGGAAAACGTAATTACATTTTATGATGTTTGCATCTGTTGCATTATCATGGGGAAATCTTGCGGTCTTACATTATACATTTTATAAACCTATGAATTCACTCAACAATATGTTGACGTTTTAAGCAATGATTTTTAGGGATCAATAAGGCACGAGGTGCAAGGGATACATTGGTGGTTTTGATTTGGATGTCATGCATTAAATATTTTGTCGCATTACATTTTGTATATCTGTTATGGGCTAGAAATCTTTGTATTTTGAACAAGTGAAGCTTCGGGCTTTTGTAACAAACAATTTGTTAAATCCAATGTATCAGTTTTAAACGGATTTTAATGGTCGTTCTTATATATATCTTGTGTTATTGATCTATGAAGTACCACCCCCAGCCCATATTCCGCTGCGACCCAATTTGGGGGTGTTACATCAGTTGTAGCATTTAACAACTTTTGCCTGTCCACTTGTAGTATTTCTCCTTGAACTAGTAGCATTTCCTTTATACGTAGTACCCGAATAATTTTGCCCTTGCCTCTCCTTAACTTGTTGCACTGTAACCCTGCTGTCTTGAATAGTGGCTTGGTTTCTTGGATTAGAGGAAGTTCTGAGTTGATTATTGGTAGAAGTGAACCTTAAAGAAGCTACAGCGGTTAGAAAAGCCATTGCTTTATTGAGACAAGCAATCGGATCATCTCCAGGAGAAAATACAGGAACAACAAAACCCGAGTCTATAAATGGTGACTCAGTCATAAGTTGTGTAGGAGCTAGAGGTGATTGATAAGCACCTTGTGGAATTACTTGTGGAACAAATGAGGTTTGATGATTCATTTGAGACTGAAATGTATGTGATGGTGGAATGGATGAATGATTGAATTGAGTTTGTGATGGATAATAAGATGAGTAATGTTGATTGGGTTGAATTGATCCATATTATGATGGTGAAAACTGTGGTTGTAGTTGAGGATTGTTGTAAAAAGACTGATAAGTGTTGAAGTGAGGTGGTGTCATCTGCTAATTTGCAACGAATGAAAGTGGATCTTGATTGCGTTCACGCATAATACGGACTTCATTCGCATAGAGTTCGTGTTGTTCAAGATATGCATGAAGCTAATCAAAGTTGGAGGTATACAAATCTTTAACAAGCTTGACATCAGTCACAAACTTACTCCATTCAGGTGGAAGACTATTTAAGAACTTAGTATTAACTTGAAATTGCTCCATTTTCATTTTGTAGATGTTCATATCGTTAATCAGCTGAGTAAATCTCAAGTAATACGTGTGAAGTGATTCCCCCTTGATGTGAGTAAACTTATCAAATGCATCATACATCTTACACTCTCTTTCCTGCTTTGTCAAAGATGTACCTTGCATCAGTAATTGAACTCTCTCCCATAAATCTTTAGCAACTCTATGATAATTCACAAGTGAATAGATATCAGCAGGTAGACCTTGAAGAATGATATTGGTAGCTTTCATATCACAGTCAGCTTGAATTTTCTCAGCAGCAGATAATTCAGCATATTTCTTTGTTCTGATCACACCGTTCTCTTCAACCGTAGGCCAAATGAGATGACCATGTTCTACTGATTCAAGTATCATTCTTTCATGCTCTCTATTTTGCATGTATAATTCCATTTGACTTTTCCAAGAATCATACAGGTCTTTGTCCAACATAGGTGGACGATTATCAGCACTGGAGAGTATCATGTACTCAACAAGAGTATTCTTTTGTCTAAGTGAAATAATTGAATCCATTTCAATGTGATAAGATTAAAGTGATCGTACAGTGATTGGAGGTTGTTGTGTTAAAGTGAGGTTTGATTAATGAATTTAAGTCTTTTGGAGTACACGGGTTTTTACAATTCTTGATAAAACCGGGAAATCAAGTTTTCACGGGATTTTACAAATCAAAGAACAACCGTATAATTCTCGTTAGCAAAGTGTATAGTTTTCCCAAGTAAAGCGTATAATTCACCCAAGGAAATTACGTATAAATCGCCTTTAGGAAGAATGTATAAATTTCCTATTGAAAATACACATATAAATTGCCCGTTGAATGTACACATATAATTCGCCTGTTGAAAAACTACATGTATAATTCGCCCGTTGAAAAATACACGTATAATTCGCCTATTGAAAAATACACGTATAGTTTGCTTGTTGAAAATATACGTATAATTCGCCTGACTTAGGATCACGTATAATTCGCCTGACTTAAGATTACGTATAATTCGCCTTACTTAAGATTACGTATAATTCGCCTTACTTAAGATTACGTATAATTCGCCTATAGGAATAAACGTATAAATCGCCTATGGAATAGGTATAAATCGCCTGACCAAAGAACCATGTATACTTCGCCTATAGAACAAACGTATAAATCGCCTTAACAAGGAACTACGTATAATTCGCCTATGTAGCACGTATAAATCGCCCAAAACACTACGAAACTCAAAAAACAAAAATCTTAAAAAGACTTACTTTTTGACGCTTTTACCCGATTTTTCTTATACTTCTTACCTATCTAAGACTATTAGAACCTTAAAAACACAAACTTTAACGTTTTTGACACAAAAATTTTGAAATCAAGATTCTTGTTACAAAACCCTCTTTTTAACCAAAAAGACTAAAAAAGATGATATTTTTTATGGTTTTTGAAAGATTTTCTTGTACTTCTAGTCAATACTAATATAACTAAGAAAGAAAGTTAAAAGCTTTATGGTTTTTAAACCCTCAAAAGGTGAAAACCTTTTGATGGATTCGAACCAATATATACGAACAAAAGGGTATATAAAAAAACGCACACAAGACCTTCACAAACACCCCATGGCTCTTGATACCAATTATAGAATATTTTTACACATGTATGATAGGATTCACTTTGGGTTTTTAGAGAGGGAAAGAGATGGTTGGATGAACACTTAGAGAGAGAAAGAAAAAGGATAATATTAGCTTAGTGTAATGTGAGAAATGAACAACCAACACCCTCTCCATGTGTGGAGAGGGTTTATATATGTCATACCAAGGCCGGCCATGGGCCCTTAGTGGGCTTGTCCATGGGCCTTTGGCCCGGTTAGCTTACTAACATAACATTACTAATTACTACGAGCTATGACTACCTATATTGGAAGTGACCGATACTTTTCCATATTTCTAACAAAGGTGTTCCAGAAAAGGAACCTGTCTATATTGATGAGGAAGCAAACCTTCAACGGGACCTAAAACTAAGCTTAAAGGATCAAGGAGAACGAACTCAGGGACCAGCTCGTCCGGTGGTGTTTAGGGAACCTGACTCTAGGAGATTTCAACCGCTTCCAGAGGTACAAGAAAAGGGTAAAGAGAAAGTCATTGAAGAACAAGCTGCTCATGATCTACTCACCCTTCAGACTCCAAAAAAGAAGAGCCCAGCAGAATAATTTATTTTTCAGAGGCGCACTCCTATGCCCACTGAACCCTCTAGATTTGCTGATTCGCCTTCCTTGGATGCGAACCTAGCTCCAACTGACAGTGAAACAGAATCTGATGAGGAAGTGCCTGGGATCAATGTTGGAGATCAAGATGAAGGCCAGGTTGGACCAAACCCTGGTGTACAAGATGAAGGCCAGGCTAGACCAAACTCTGGTGTACAAGATGAAGGCCAGGCTGGATCAAACCCTAGTGATGTTGTAGAGTCTCAACCTCAATCAAGTCATGTGGTTCATGCTGGACCAAACCTTGAACATATGGACTTAAAGGCCACTGATGCTTCAACTCAACAAAACACTGAGCAAATGGATGAAGAGTTTACCACAACTGCTTACCCAAATGTTCAGGAGAACCTCAAACTCCTAACTGAAGATCAAGTTATTCTTGAAGACCCTACAAGCTCCACTGGAACCTTGTCTTCCCTGCAAAATCTTGACAAGGAACTCAGCTTCACTAATTAGTTCCTCGAGGAGAAGCCACAGGAAGATGAACCTGAGAAAACCAATACTGAATCAGAGGTTCGGTCAATGGTCACGGTTCCCATTCATCAGGATACCTATTCAGTTCCACCAATGGCCACTCTGGTTATTGATCTCACCATTTCACATCCAGTCTCCACAACAGTTCATGCACCACTTCCAATATCAACAGCAACAACCACAACAATCACAACAACAACATCTCTTCCACCACCACCACCTCAGCCACAACAAAGCTCCTCAGATCCGATCTTATTACAACGTATAGGAGAGCTTGAACAACATATAGCGGATCTGATACAAAGCAACTTAGCTCTGGAGGAAAGGTTAGACAAACATGGGACCCGGCTATACAACTTAGAGAATCTCAACATTCCCTAAAAGGTAAGCAAGGCAGTTGATGAGATAGTCACTGATGCAGTAGACTGGGCAATGCAAGCCCCTCTTCGAGCTCGCTTCAGTAATCTGCTTGCCATTGATATGAAGGAAGTACTCCAACAACGGATGTTTGAAGATAAATCCTACCTGGCTCATGAAGATCACAAGAATCTATTTGAAGCGTTGGAGAAGTCTTTGGAACGTGATTACTCAAATTAACTCCTATCAGATCTGGAGGAAGCTCGCCGGAAGAAAATAAAGAAGCATGCCTCTCTAAGAACTCCTTTTGGGTCTCCACCTTCACAGCCACCACCTCCACCTCCTCCAGCAAGTATATCTGGTGCTCCAGGTACTTCAGGAGCATTAGGATCTTCTCAGTTTCCTTCACCTCCTCCTCCTCCGTCTACTGGTACATCAGGATCTCCTCAGCAACAAGGCAGTAAGGCTCCTAGTTCATCCAAGACTGCAGCCTCAACACCACAATCCATGGCGTGGACTACATCTGACACCAGATATGAGTCAACTAGTGTTTCTTCTGCTCATGAATCATATCCTACAGATTCTCTGATGAATGAAGATTCCATTCTTGAAGAACAGGTATAATTAT
The DNA here is from genome assembly GCA_026074375.1 of Tanacetum coccineum. Taxonomy (NCBI): domain Eukaryota; kingdom Viridiplantae; phylum Streptophyta; class Magnoliopsida; order Asterales; family Asteraceae; genus Tanacetum; species Tanacetum coccineum. The sequence continues at coordinate 49,018 of BQNB010007568.1, forward strand.
CTAACGATGAACACACCGGGAATGATCACCTACCAAATGCTGACATGAGAAAAGGCTGGTGGAAACCACTCCTAGAAGAAGAAAGACCAGCAACTCCTGAACCTGCTTGGACCATCCCTTCTTCCAATATATCAGATGTAGAGAACAACTGGGCTTCTGCGTTGGTTTTGACTTATGAACCCCCTGCTGAGAACTTATTGCTTGCCAAGATTAGAGACATGACGACTTTCGTGAACTGGTACCGCAGTAAGGTGAACAAGACTATGCTTACACAAGTAGATTTTGAAGGGCAAGAATATGAGGTTGTTAAAGCTTTCTACCCAGATGTCATTCACCTACAGTTCCAAATGAAGGAGTGTCACAATATGCTTACTGATCAGATAAACTGGGCGAATCCAGAAGGTGATCAAGTCAGAATCGATGTCAGCCGACCACTGCCTCTCGGTGGTCCTCCAGGTCATCACACTATTCAAATAAAATTCTTTTTCAATAAGGACCTACAGTATTTGAGATATGGCAACAAGGGAAGCAGGCCTGCACTGTCAATTTCCAAGATGAAGGCTGCTTGTTATCCTGACTTTCGACTAGAACTACTAGTGCCTGAGCAAATATGGATTGATGAAGTATACACCTATGGCATAAGTTCCGCTTATGGTATATCTCACTGGTGGTTCAATCGACAGAAGTTCTATATTGAGAGACATGATTCTCCGTCTCGTTGAAGAGAAGTCAGAAATTACATGCGAATTCTCGGTGTCTTCAATATCAAAGCCTATTCAAGATACGGGTATAACTACTTGAGCGAAATTGTTCTTCGTTGAGCTGATTTCCAAGAATACAAGATCGCTGAAAAAGACTTCAAGAACCTGTATCCCAGTGACTTTAAAGACCTGAATCTGCTCCTTCTGCAAGGTCATCTTGATCATCTTTCTGATTCTGACAAACGTATGTTATCTATAGTTGTCAAATTATGGACCCGAAACTTGGTAATTCAACAGTTGGTTGAAGACTTTCAACTCGGCATTAAAAGCTACCAGAAATAGCTGAACCTCACTAAACCAGGATGGGATGCTAAAGGCTACAAGTTTAAGCATGATTATACCATCATTAAGTCTCCTTGAGCAGTAGTGTTCCCGGTCAACCACAATGAATGAAAGATCATGAGATTCAACAAAATATACAAGTTCAGTGATGGTACGTTGACACGCATTTTGGAAGCACTGGATTACAGAGTTAAGGAATTCAAGATTAAACGGCTCAATTCGGGTATGAATACACGATTTTGGACTCTAAAGGACGTGACAAGGAGCAAAGAGTTTATGTCTGCTATTGAAAGGCGATTGAAGACGAGAAGGATCTACCAGAACTTAGAATGCTTTGTTGGTGGACGTGTTCGTGATATTGACTACAGACTTCTTCAGAGAACGGAATAAGCTCTTCATTTCATTCATAAGGTCAATATCATTTGTAATATATTATACACTTTGTACATTATATAGTAGTATAGCTATGGTATGTTATGTGTCAGTGAATGAATTTTTTATTAAATTCAAAATCTTTCAAACTTATCATACCTGACACTAACATAATCCCTCATAAATTGAGGGGGAGAAATAAGATGTTCCAATATCGGCTTGTCATTAATCAGACCACACTTTCTCCTAAATTTTCTAACATATTTAAATCAATTGAGATCCTAAATCTCGAAGGGTTTGAAATTTTTGATCAAGGGAGAGAATGTGATTTAAATATTAAATCTGATAAAAATGTGATCTATTAAGACTCGAGCAGGTACTCCTCCCTCCATGTGCCAAACAATTTCGAAAATTGACACACGTGTTGAGGGGGAGCGTTTCTAAATAATTAAAACAATAGAGGTACACAGTGTTGTAAAAAGCGGTCTAGGCGGCCGCCTAGGCGCTAGGCGGCCACAAACCGCCTCGATTTATTCTAGGCGGCCAAAAAAGCGGTCAACGACGGTCAACACGGCGGTCAACGGTGGTCAACGCCGGTCAGCGGCGGTCAACTCGATTTTTAAAATTTTAAATTAGGTTTTTTCATTAAATTGGTCAGATATTGTTTTTAAATGGTGTTTAAGAATAAAATTTGTGATGTAATTATTGTAGATGAGAAGAAAAGAAATAGAAATATGAGATTTTACTTAGAAAAAACCTTAATTTAACTAATTTAAAGCCTTAATTTACATTTAAAGCCCAATATCCAATCTTTTGTAGACCTACTTACTTATTTGTGCTAAAAAATTTCAAATATACATATAATTTTAAAAAATTTATATAGAAAAGTTCAATCCGCCTAGGCCCCGCCTAGGCGCCGCCTTGACCGATTACTAGCTAGGCGGTGGTCGACCGCCCGACTAGCGCCTAGCGCTTTTTGCAACCTTGGAGGTACAATAGCTTTGATATCTATATCACAAGTACCTTGGTTGATTTTTTAATTAATTTTAAGGCGAAGAGAACAATACCAAAAGACCGACCCTGCACTTACTTTATTGGAGGTATAAGGATGGTATGGTAGGTACATGTTCCCATGATCCAACCAGAACTGGAGGGATCTACCCAGGGACAATCCATATACTAGTGTAGAAGTCCTTAGGTATGATGCAAAAAAGGAGTAAAGTGAAAAAAAGGGAAGAGTGTCGACGAAGATGGAGCAAGTACTGGAATAAACCTAACAAGGTACTAGTAATGAAGTCTCGGTAAGCACTGAAGGAGTTGAAGAATGAAAAAGAAATGTAAAGATAAAGGGTGAAAAGAAAGCATCCCTCCTTACACATTAGGCAGAAACCGGGTCAATACACATGTTGTCAGAATCACGTAGTTGATTTCTGACATTGAAGACAAGTATCATGGACCCAGTGATACGCTACACAACCCTCCCTAGCCACTCAAGGTCTCTCAAAAGACTCTTGTTTCATTCTCACGGAGTTTCACTCATTACTATCGACTTTCTCACTCTGAGTTAGTTGGTATTAAAAAGGTGGCAGTGTGCTCCAGCCTCCGACTACTAAAATCAAAACGCACTATTGACTCTAGAGCCATGAGATCATCCAAAAATCTCGCTAGGACACTAACTCATAATATATTTGTTCTTCACACACTGTGAAAACAAGTAATATTTTAAGAGTCCTACGCATTATCCTCGTGGTATTGCCAGAACATCCGAGTGATACGAAAGTACTCACAATGAAGATGGAAATCCTTCTAGAGCCAACATTAAACAAGCTCTTGGTAGGTGACTTGTGAGATCCTCTTAAGGATTAAACTTTTGACAACTAGAAAGCAACGATGGGGCGATTCCGAGTGAATCAAACTTGTTCCAGGAAGTGAATTGACATTGGATGGAAAACTATGTTTTATGATTAAAAACTCTCGAAGTGTCACAAAAACCATTTCATGAGTGACACAACGATTAATTTTCAAATCCATTTTTCTCTTCAATCAGTGAGATAGTAACTCACTGGTTTACTCATTTCGTGCTTTGTCTACTTTGAGACGCTCCGGTTTGAGAACGGCAAGCGCAGCTGCGAAACCCTGTCAAAGAGATTCTTCGGAATTCTACCTGATCACAGGCAGTATTTATACTGATTAACGGGGAACCGTGGTTCTTGCAACCTTATTCAACTAAAGTGAACAAAGACACTTTCGTTTGTTTATTACTAACATATACTTGCAGGAATCACGACGGTAGCAGCTGCTGGCAAGAGACATGTCAATTCACAACCCCATGCTCACACTTCATATTCCTAATCAAAGACATCATGATAACTGAAAGACCTATTACACAGCTTCCGCAACTCTGATGCTTGCTATCATGATCCAGAAAGGTGTGAGCATGCCGGTCCGAAGGTCACAACATCACATGGAGGCAATAATTCACAACAAGGATGACTAAGAGATTTACTGTGGCTGATGATCTCAATGAAGGCTCACTCTTCACATACAAAGAGACAAGTCGATGGAACAATGTTAAAAGATCACTACATAATGTACAAAGAAGTCAAAGAATGAAGAATCATAGATTACGAGCTAAAGTCAAAGTTCAAGACTTAGAATGCTAGAATTCAAGTTGTAATTTTAGGGGTAACCTCCTTTAGGGGGTGATTGTTAGTTTCATGAAAAAGACTCGGTCACCCCGTGTATTGTCTAGATTAGCATAGCTCGTAGTTATAATGTAAGCGTGTGACTTATGGTATTGGGCCGGGTCTTTTACCCACATGTAAGCCCACACCATAGCCCATTAGTGCATGTTAACTCTATGTATTTAAGCCTCCTTCCAGCCATGGGAGGAGGTTGGTTGTTCATTTTATCAATAACACACATAAGGTTTTTCTCTCACTAGAAATCCTCTCCTTTCTCTCTCTATATATCGGCCAACCCTTATTCTTTCCTTTGTGTTATGATATCAAATATCCTACAGGTTTAAATTAATAATGAAATAAGAAAAATGATGTAAACTCGATAGTTATGTTAAAACCTGCTAATATTTTTGCGCTTATTAATACCAAAATAAGCAGCTTTACCCAACACTCATAACTTCTTAAGTACTTGAAAAAGTGATAGTAGACAGGCAAATTAGAAAATAAGTACTTAAATAAGCAATTCCAAACACCCCCATAAACTTAAAACAAATGTCTACCTGTATGTAAGGTAAGTATGAGAAGGAAGATAGGGATGATAATTGGTTGAAGTCCATTCGTTAGCTTATTTGCCAATTTTAAATCCACCAACTGGTTTCTGCTTAAAGAGCACCTTGACTGGCAGCATCCATCCCTAGGCCTACACCAGACAATGACATACAACCCAAGAGGTTCGCCACCTACATCAAAATTAAAAATGAATAACTGTAGATAAGAAAGAGATATTAGGAATTGCACTTTTAAACGCGAATATCTACTAATCTTGCCTCTCTTGCCGATTTTATGTTTGGATATAATACTTGAGACTATTTAATCTATTTGTTAAAAAGAATTTAGGAAACTGCAGAATGATTCACATAGCAGTCATGACAAATCACATGACACTCACAGCCTCACATGCACAACATACATTAACTACTTCATATTGTTACAAAATTTGGTGCCATATACATGCATGTCTTCTTTTCATATGAGAAAAGCCCAAAATAAAAAAATCATAAATACCAACCATTAGTGGTCTCATCTTTCTGGTTGACAGCATCAAGCGGTAGATCTTCTTTATGAGCTTTACCTGCATATATCTGTCGATAAGTGAAAATGATTTTTGTCACTGAACTAAGTAATTTATGAGCTTTACTTGCACCACCTTAACTTCCCTTATGACCTCTTTAACTGATACTGATGATGACAAACTTGGTATCACAATTACACCCGGAGCCTGCATAGAAACACATTGTGCTTGCCATTAGAAGACCGACTACCACCAACTGAATTCTCAATCTCTGGCAATTGAGAACCTTCAAGGCAACAACTCATCTAATTCTCAAAAACAATATGCACACCAATAGCTTATGAACAATCTTTTTTTCTTTTCCAAAAGGCATAACAAAGATGCAAATATTTGTAAAACCAATGATATAACTCTAAGCCCTAAAATCCAATACAAACAACACCATCAATTATAACTAACTTTAATATAAAGATTGAAATTAACAAAACTCCTAAAATGAATCAACATAACAAAAACCCTAATATGAATGATCATGATAAAAACTCTTGCAACACAAAAATCAAAATCACATAATCATACAAATTAAAAAGAAGATTCTAATTAACAAATCCCCTAAAACGAATCGGGTATAAAAAATTAGTATAAATAAATAATATACCTTAATGGAATGTCCCGTATGGATAAAGAAATTATTGTTGAGCCAGATGTTGTTACAAATCGTCATAGAGAAACACTGCATTTGATTGTATAAAGATTGTGGAGAATCAAGTAATGGCATCCTAAAATTGGATGTGAACATAAAAAGCGGAAATCAAGTAATGGCATCCTAAAATTGTGGAGAATAAAGAACAGGTTTTGGGGTAAAAGTGACAGGTGTATATGTGACATATATATGACACATATATGACATCAGCAATGAAATTAAAAAAGATGTTCTTCTATTATATATAAAGATTTTTAAAGTTTAGGAATGATATATATATATATAATTAAAAGTTTAGGTCGAATATATATGTAATTTTCAAGATTTAAAAGGAAATATATGCAATTCCCCTTTCATGGATAAATAAACACAAACGAATTTGTATTTTTTATGGTTAAATTAGGCAATAGTTAAGCTTTCTTATTAAAAATAATTATTTTTAGTAAAAAAATTAATTTATTCTTTACCTAATAAGGGAAGTTCTAAAAATTCCTCCTAATAAAAGAAGTTCCAAAAATTTTATGTCAAAAAGCATTTTGTTTTATTATATAACAGATTTTGTTTGGTCAATTATGTCATATACCATGTTTTTTTACTTACATTGTACATCCTAAATTTTAAACAACTTGTAATTTTAAGTGTGTATGACATTTTGACTGAAATTATCACTTTAGTTTTAACTAAGCATTACACCTTTTGTCATTTTAAAAAGGGTTTCGCTTCATGGGAGTGGGCTCTTTTTTCTTTTCTTTTTTCTTTTTAGTCGTATTTGTTTTTTAGTGGGCTATGTGTCGGTAGGGGATGTCTTATAACTAAGCACAAAACACCCCCCCCTCCAAAAGTTTGTGTTACACGATACCCCTGGCCTGCGCACAGAACCTAATAAAACATAAATACAACACACACACAGAGAGAGAGAGAAATGACGATGGCGTGGGCTGGTCCTAAAGAAGCCAGACCATATGACACGATGTTTGGTATCTGTCTCACGCTATAGAGTGGTGTTTTAGGTTGGCGCCGTACATGCCATCTAACAGTGCCAATCCCCCTTAGGTAATGGAGTGTGTAATGCTACTAGCGCCAGTTACACAATTTGTAAATTTTTTAAATGTGAATACTAAAAAACATAAACAAGGAAAATGTTGAGGCATTTGATGCTCACATTTTCCTTAAGTCACATTCATACTCTCCACGATGCTTAAGAATCATGAAAGTATATCTCGCACGATACAACAACAACAACGGATAACTTTTCAATCCTTTACAATATCCAGATTTCCAAAAATCCTTAAACACATAACAGGCAACTCTTTTGGCCATCATCAAATCATATCACAAAGTATTGGTCCAACTTGGTATTATATAAACCTCCGTTCCTTTTATTTTCCTTGGCCTTTTTGACAAACCCTATCATAATGTACGTAATCCAAACGTATGAAAACATGCATTTTTACTAACCTAATTCACAACTTTCCTTACATATATGATGTACTCCATATTACTTCTCATCAACGATATAAGTTTGTTAGACATTGAAACCCCGTAGGTATAATCTTATTAATGACTATTGTTTACGATGGTAAAACCCTAATACCCTAAACCCACAAACCGGGCGTGGGCCTATTTATCCACTAATACTCCCCCGCAGTCCGAGCGGCGAAATCACAAAAGCTCGAACGGGAGTAGTAAACTAGAAAAGAAAAAAACAAAACATTACCTTAATAAAAGCATAAATTTAGTCGACTAGTAATAAATGTAACAATTCACATTTTCACATCTCTTTACGTCAATAAAAACTATTTATTTTAAACTTTTACACGTTCACTTTTAATTTTCAACGTTTAGTTAAATCGCGTAAACTAAAAATCAACATTCAACGTAAACAGGCATCAAACAAATAAAAGTTTACGTCAAACAAATATTATATAATTATTACAGAGATAATTTATGACTTTTCACTTTTTATTTTTATTTGTTACGTAAAATGTCTACGTTTTGCAATAAAATACATTCATGCATGCATGTAAACCCATAAACCCATCTATACTTCAACAAATACCCACCATTATACCCAATACTCAAAATTTTTATATAAACGTTTATACAAAAACACCCATGTCCGGTTATGTAGGCGAATACAACACCAAATTAAATCAAACACAATCCCACTAACTAATAAACTAGATTATGTTTTATCTAATGGTTAGAACCAAAAACAAGTAAACTACCAAGCCACCAAAACTCATCACCATATCTCCTACACATGCCTTGGATCGGCTTGGATTAAGGAAAAGAGGAAGGAAGACCAAGCATGCAATTGATTCATCACATCACTTACAACAATACCATACTTTCTTATAACCTACTCATTTGTTTAATCACAAATCCAAGCCCTAAAAACCTTAACCCCAACCGTCCATTGTGTCTAAACATTAAATGGTTTTGCAAGGTGTTATTTCATAAGTCCTACCCTATAAATAGAAGGCATAAAGTGAACTAACACACACACATTTCATTTGAAAGATAAATCAAACACAAAACTCTCTTGTTCTCTCCTTTAGCTCACGGTTAGAAAACAAGCACCAAGAAAGATCATAGTTTTTGTTCTAGCAATATTACAAGCATATAAGTGTTATTAGGGTTAATATATAAGGTGTATCAAGGGTATTTGGAAGCTTGGGTTTCAATACAAGAAGAAAACTAGGGTTTTCAAGGAAGCTTAGGTTTTATTTATAAGTATTTTGGGTTGAAAACTTGGGTTTGATTTGTGTTATCATCTTCATCCATTCTCATAAGGTCTAATATAAACCCTAATCTTTTATAATTATTCATTTTCATACTTATATAATTTTTATATTGTTTAATCACCATCTAGTATTATTTTATAAAGTTTATAAAATAAAATAAGCATGATCATGATTCGAATATATACTTAACCATGATGGAAAAATGTTTAAAATGTGTTAGAATGCAAGAACATACTTTATACAAGTGTTGGTTAAATTATAAATTAGTTGGTGAATTAATTGTTAAAAGTTTATTTATAAAATTTATAAATAAAAAATTGATTACGGATCATTACCCATATGTGCAACTTCAATATCATAATTGTCTTCTTCAACATCGTTAGGAATGATGGGAGGTTGAGTTTCGGGTGTTGTTTGAGAGTTACTTAGTGATGGTGCATCTTGGTCAACATTTGTTAAAGAAGGTGAACTGGTTGATACAGCAGGAACTGGAGCTACTACGTCAATAATTGGAGCAATTACTTCAGGGGCTGGGTGACCAACACTAGGTGGAGGAGTGAGTAATTCATCAAACAGCGGTTGAAACAAGAGATCCCAATTAGTTCTTGAAGGTGGTACAAATGGTGTTGAAGGAGGGGGTTTGGCACGAGTCCTGAACTGATTGTTGCAAGAGTCATTTCATGAAGTGCGGGTCCTGAACTGCTGTGTTCAGAAGCCATTGCTGTCAGCTTATCAAAATCTACATGAATTGTCTCAATGATTCGTCTGGTACGTCGGTTGTAAATTCGAAATGCTTTCTTTGTAGGTGCATAGCCAATGAAAATACCAATATCAGCTTTTGGTTGTAACTTACCCAAGTTCTCACTATCATTTGTCAGATAACAAAGTGCACCAAATACATGTAAGAATGATAAGTCGGGAGGTTTGTCATGTAAAAGCTTATATGGTGTTTTTCCATGACGAATACGTATGATGGAACGATTTTGGGTGTAACATGCGGTAGCAACTGCTTCTTCCTATAAAAATAACAAAGCTTTTGTATAGATCAACATTGTGCGGGCAGCTTTAATTAACGTACGATTCCGTCTTTCAACGACACCATTTTGCTGTGGAGAGCGAGCAACAGATGTTTCATGAGAGATGCCAACCTTCTCATAATATTCACACAAAGTTTGATTAACAAATTCAGTTCCATTATCTGTTCTGATGCGTCGGACAGGTACTTTAAGCCGCACTTGGATCATCTTGAGAAACTTGATTATAAAATCTAGAGCTTCATCTTTTGACCTTAAGCACTTAATCCATATAAATCGAGAGTAATCATCAACGATGATGAGGATGTACTTCTTTCCATTCACACTTGTGACACGCATTGGTCCACACAGATCCATGTGTAAAAGATAAAGTTTTTCTTGGTCGGTGTCTTCAGATTTAGGTTTGTGGGGTTTCTTCTTGCTTTTCCCCATTGCACAAGCAGAACAAAGATGGTCCTTTTCAAATTTTAGCTTAGGGAGACCTCGAACAAGACCGTGTCTAGCTAAATGGTTGATTACACCAAAGTTCAGATGAGACAGACGTCAGTGCCATAGACAGGACTTAGTCTTTGTGGCCTTTGACAATAGACATATAGGAGAGGACGCCATCATATCTCTAAGAGACAGAGTATACAGATTGTTGCCTCGAGATCCAGTTAATAGATCAACACCTTCTAAATTTCGAATGAAGCAGGTGTGTTGACGAAAAGCAACTTCAAGGTTCGAATCACAAAATTGGCCAACGGAGAATAAGTTGTGTCCAAGTCCTTCCACATAGTAAACCCTTGAGATCGTAACATTCCCAATCTAATAATCACCATAACCCAATATCTTTGCCACATGATCATTTCCGAATTTGACTGTACCCAAAAATTTATTGAAGAAATTCGTGAGCTAAGAGCGATCTCCAGTCATATGCTTGGAGCAGCCGGAGTCCAAATACCAGAGAACAATTTGGACGACCTGCATTCATCAAGAGAGGAAGATGGAACATTAGAAACTATGGATCCCCAAGATTTACTGGGTTCCTTTTTGTTAGCAGATACAGATTTAATAACCTTAGGTTTGCTAACAGGAACATTTGTTTGAGATTTCCTAAATTTTCGTGAGTAAACTAATGTTACGACAGGTGTAGGTGTTTCATTTTCTAGAGCAGTTGTTTTCCTAAGGGGTACTTCAGTAGTTGTGGTAGTCCTAGTTAAAGGGTACGCATTTCCTACTATAGTAAAGGTCCGACCAGTAGGTCTCCAAATGTATCTAATATTTGTAAATACCTTGCCTGTTGTTTTCCAAACTTTTCTCTTTGAACTTTTCTTAACATATTTAGATTTATTATGAGCATTCACATTATTGATAAAATCAAGAACACACAAATCATGATTATCAGAAAGCATGCAACCATTACACTTAACACACTTAAGTTCAAAATTCGCATTAATCTTGGAATACTGCACATGAGTAGTTCCTTTAGGTTGAACAACACAATCTTTATTTTTCAAACTAGATTTAACTTTCCTATGGTGGGCTTCTACTTTTTTTTCTTCTGAGTACTACTTGGTGTTTGCCGAATCTTATCTTTCTTTGTATTGCCTGAAGGCTGTGATTCGCTAGCACTAGTAGACAGTTTTACTCCTGTAAAATACTGCATAAGTTTGTTAGAAACTAGGTTTGATGTAGAGGCTATTTTTGTGATTGTGTTTCCTGAGGATGTGATGGGCTTAGTGAATCTAACTCTTTTATTCTTGTTCTTTGGGGTCGTAGCCACTAATTGTTCACCAGAATTGTTGATACTATGGCAGGTTTTACTAATGTTTGTAAGCAACTCCTAAATTAGTTTAGTATACCTAAAGGCATATTCTAAAGAATGATCTAGAGGATAATTTGCTTTAACATGATCAACTAGATCCCTAAGAACTACAGCTTTTTCCTGAGTGTGCTTAATATAGGCAAAGTGAGCTGTCCTTTTATTCAACAATTTAGGGGTTATTGGTTCCACATCAATCTTAAGCATCTCTGGATCAATAGTGTGTTTTGTAACAGCATTATCAACTAGAGCTTTTCCTTTAAGTTTCCTTAAGTCATCCTTGAGAGCTGTAATTTCCAAAACTTTTTCTTGAAGACTAGCATTTAAATCAGAGATTTCCACATACTTTAGGTTGACTTGATTAATTAAATCATCACATTGTTCTTTTGATCGAATTCGTGTTGGTTTAATCGAGTCATAAAGTTGCTTATAGGTCTGTTTCAAATGTTCATTCTCAGCAATAAGCTTCGACACCCTATGATCCAATTCAATATTTATTGTTTCAATCTCTTCTAAGTCCTTTTTAATCTTATCCTCATTTATTTTTCCACTTAGAGTTTTAATTCTCTCTTTCAACTTCTTTATGACCGTTGGTCTTTTCTCTTTTTTTTGGGGACGGAGCTTTACAATTCATTTAATTCAAACAATTGATCAAAACTTGGAGCACTTTGATTTGGAACATAATCGTCCCTTTGAAAAATTTCCTGATTAAGTTGAGTATCAACTTCTAAAGAGATGCAATGTTTTTCAAGAGTGGTAAACTTTTGAACAGTTTATCATAAATCTCTTTTTCAATGAAATCCTTTTTGTTGAGAAGCTCAGTCTCAAGTTTGAGATACTTTTCACATTCATTCACATTCACAGAAGCAATATCTACAGAAGAATTTATAATAGTGTTCATGATATCTTGCTCATAAAATTGTAACCAAGAGTCATTTGTTTTGTTCAAACTTGAATTCATTTTAATTAAATGTTTTTGACTCTAAACGATGTTGTTCATAGGCTGTTCCTTTGATGGAAGACATTTTTGGACTTTCAGAAAGTTCATCAATCAAATATTGATCGATGTATTAATAAGTACCTTCAGAACTTTTACAAATGGAATTATTTTCATCCCTAAAAAGCTTTTGTATGTTCAAAACCCCCACGAGCCCTCAGTGATGGTTTTTGGTGGGTGTGGTTCTTTCTTTTGTATAACCACGTCAACACCGCAGATGATATTTAAGTTTCTTTTTTAAACTGTATTAACCATGTGACTTTAGGAAGTTCTTTTGGAACCTCAACTTTGGTGGGGTTACTCGAAAAGGAGTGGTGTTCTAGAGAATACATAGAATTCTGAGGACCAACAAAGGCTTGTTCAGCTGATTATTCAGTTTGTGGACAAATGTGTTTCAAATCTTGAGAAAGTGATTAAGGACAGCATAAACGATATGGTGTAGTATTCCTTTCTTTTCTAACATTCATCGACTCTTTTTTTTTAAACATTTTTGAACGGCTTTCTTCAGCAAGCTTTGGGTCTCTTCGGAGGGTTAGGAATCATAATTGTACCGTATTCTTGATTACATTACCATCATAAAGCTTTTGGTTCAACTGCTGATGCTTTCTTGATAGAAAGGAATTTTGAAAACCTAGAGCCTTGTTTTAGTCGTTCTATGTATCATAGAAAAAATGAGGTGTTCGTCAACATCGTGAACAGTTTGTGCAAGGTTGATTCTTTTAAAAAAACAATATTATCTAGTTGTTTGATCTTATTTTTCTAACGTAATCTCTCTATCAATGTTCTAGAATCTTCTTTTCTTAAGCTTCATTTTTGAGAAGAGTAAACTATTTTCATTAAAAGATTCCTTTCTTTTAAATGTTCAGAAAGAGTTTGTTTAAGCCGATCAATCTCTTACAGACTGTGCACTTGAAGTCTGAAACGGTATCATTACTCCTTAAATCACAATTTTTTCTTCTTCAAAACTTTTAATTGTTCTTTATATCTTTCAAGTCAGCAGTTATAGTATCATTGACACTTTTATTGTCTAGTTGTATCTTTGGTACAATTAACTTACTTGGGTTTTTAGTTGTTCAACACAGAATTTTTTAAATATCAATGCATCTTGTTGTGCATATGCGTTGAATTCTTGACAATGCAGTTATGATTTATCACTATACTGAGAATAAGGAATGGTATTGCTATCACTGGGTTATTTCAGCTCTAAAGGGTTTACAACATTTGACCATTCAGAGATGGCATCGCATGTACGGCTTGATTAATCCATATTATTATTTTCAATTTTTTTTATCATGTTGTGTACCTCAGCTAGAGCATTAAACTGTAATGAGTAAATCGCCATGGAGCAACTTTGGGCTAGTGTTGAGTTCATCACAATCAGAGTTCATTGCATCAAATCATTAGCTTGATAAGCAGCATTGTGAGTAATGACAAGTCTGTGTAGCTTGAACCTTTAAGAATTCCTGCATCTGCAAAAAAGCAAGTTCCTCTTCATGTAGAATTTGACCACTTACTTGAGCTTGTACCAACACACCCTTTATCTTTAAACCATGAATCATCGTTTCTTCTTAGGTTTAGTGCATGTTTGGACATGTGCATTCTCTTTGCAGTGGTAACAAATACAGTCCTTTATTTCCTAGAATTACTTCCACTTGCTCCTGGAGTGTATGTCCTTGTAGTACCCACAGCTAAAGATGTTTTTCTCCCCCTGAATGGTTGTTATGTCACTATGCATTATTTATCTAGCAACAAGCTTTACAATTAATAATGGAAGAGTGACATTACAACCAATTCAGGGGAGACAAACGTCTTTAGCTGCGGGTACTACAAGGACATACACTCCAGGAGCAAGTGGAAGTAATTTTAGGAAACAAAGGACTGTTATTTGTTACAACTGCAAAGGGGAAGGCCACATGTCCAAACAGTGCACTAAACCCAAGAGGAAATGAGATGATTCATAGTTTAAGGATAAAGTGTTGTTGGTACAAGCTCAAGCAAGTGGTCAAATTCTACATGAGAATGAACTTGCATTTTTGGCAGATCTAGGAATTCCAGAAGGTCAAGCTACACAGGCTATCATTACTTACAATGCTGCTTATCAAGCTGATGATTTGGATGCATATGACTCTGATTGTGATGAACTCAACACTACCAAAGTTGCTCTCATGGTGAATTTATCTCATTATGGTTTAGATGCTCTTACTGAGGTACACAATCATGATAAATTCCTTAGTTTATTATTGGTAGTTGGGTAGCGGAAAGTGACAACAGTAGTCAAGAAATACATCATGTGATTGATGGCATCATCACCTTTCTGGAACACTGGAACAATTAGACCCGAGTCTGGTTGGGAAAATTCAAGTTGTTGGTTAACTGTGGGAGCATATTCCAATTGAGGGATGGATGGTGATGGAGAATAAAAGTTGTGGTGAACTGATGATTGATAATCATTAGATGGTAAAGTAATTGAAAGAGGTGCTGATGATTGATGAGTTGAGTATTGTTGAGACTAATAAGGTAATCCATACTGTGGAGACTGATATAGTGAAACTTATGGTTGAAACTGAGTGTTTTGGTAAGAGTTTTGATGAGTTTGATAAGGAGACTAGGTCATCTAATGGGTTGCAACCAAAGCAAGCGGATTTGAGTTGCGTTCATGCATTAAACGAACCTCATTTGCATGAAATTCATGTTGTCCCAAGTAAGCATGAAGCTGATCAATGTTAGTTGTATGCAAATCCCAAACCAGTTTGACATCTGTCACAAATTTGCTCCACTCAGGAGGAAGAGTTTTCAAAAACTTGGTGTTCACTTGAAATTGTTCCATTTTCATATTATAGATGTTCATATCATTGAGTAGCAATAAAAATCTCAAGTAGAACTCATGTAATGTTTCCCCCTTCTTATAAGAAAACTTATTGAATTCATCATAAAGCTTACACTCTCTTTCCTATTTTTTCAATGAAGTTCCTTGCATAAGAAGTTAAATTCTTGCCCAAAGTTCCATGGCGACTTTATGATTGCTAACCAATGCATAGACCTCAGGTGGTAGTCCTTGGAGAATGATATTTGTTACCTTGATATCAGAATCAGCTTGAATTGCTTCCGTAGCAGATAACTCAGAATATTTCTTTGGTCTTGTTACTCCATTTTCTTCAATTGAATGCCAGATGAGTGGACCATTTTCAACGGATTCAAGGATCATTCGTCCATGTTGTTTATTCAACATGTATAGCTTCATTCTACTTTTCCAAGAATCATACATATCATTTTCCAACATGGGTGGACGATTGTCAGCACCTGACAGAATTGCTTTATCAGCAAGAGTCGTCATTGAGAAATTGGTATGTTAAAATATTATTGTTGGATTGAACGGTGGTAGAAAGAAATTATGTTTGATTATGGTGTCTTTTAAGTATTTGAATTCTTAAAACTACATGGGATTTTACAATTCTTGACAAAACCGGGAAAACAAGTTAATGTCTCACGGGATTTTATAAGTCAAAGAGATGAACCGTATAATTTAAAAATTTTGAGTTGTTCGGTTTTGATTAAACTTGACTAGTTCGGTTCACACTGAAACAAACTAGATCGGTTCACACTATTGTAACTAGATCGGCTCACACTGTATTACAACTAGATCGGTTCACACTGAAACAAACTAGATCGGTTCACACTGTTGTAACTAGATCGGTTCACACTGTATTACAACTAGATCGGTTATAACTGAACTCAATTAGATCGGTTGTCTTTGGAAAACGTCTAGATCGGTTATAGCTGAAATCAACTAGATCGGTTGTAACTGAATTCAACTAGATCGGTTGTCTCTGGAAAACGTCTAGATCGGTTTTAGCTTAAATCAACTAGATCGGTTATAACTGAAGTCAACTAGATCGGTTGTCTCTGGAAAATGTCTAGATCGGTTATAGCTGAAATCAACTAGATCGGTTGTAACTGAAATCGTTTAGTTCGGTTCACACTGAGTTATATTAGATCGGTTCTAACTGAAAAGACTAGTTCGGTTAACCTTCGAAACCTATTTTTTCAAACCTCAAAAAGACACGTTTTTGACGATTGTTTTTTGAAAAATTTTGTACCAAAAGTGTTACTAAACCTATAGAGACAATAAAAATGACAACTTTAAGGTTTTTAAGCCGAAGAATTTAAAATCAAGATTTTGACCTTTATAAAGCTAATGAACTCAAATGACACAAAATAAGAGATTTTTCTATGAATCTAAGAACACACACCTATATCCAAGGATACTAGATCAAAGCTACCTATGTAGATGATCTTTTAGTGTGGTATTTAAGCTTAGAAAACAAGAAAAAAATCAAAAAAATACGAATAGATGATGGAAAACAACACGAACCAAAAACAAACACAATATCTAAACACACCACTCCGTTCTTGATACCAATTGAAGACTAATCAAATAACATACTAGATGAGAGGGAAAGAGATTGTTTTAGTAAGAGAGAAGGTTAGATGAACACTTAGAGAGAGAAAGTTAACATATATTAATGTGTGTAAAAATGAGCAACCAACCACCTCTCCAAGGCATGGAGAGGTGTTTATATACTTACAATGGATGGTGGGCTTGGGCTTACATGGGTTTATCCATGGGCCTTTAGCTAACTAACTATATAAGTTTCCACAAATTACTTAACGAGCTAACGACAGTTATCTATGGAAGCGACCGACACTTTCCTAGGAATTTCGTATTCCTAACAGTGTGAATATTTTATTTGGACATAAAATGATGGACATAAATTAGAGGACTTAAAATATATGAAAGATATGTTATTAATTAAATTAGAGGATTTTTGATAATTTAATTATGTTAAAACTTAACAAATTATATTTTATATATACACGAACAGTTTATATATTCTGTAAAAATACAAAATTTTATAAAATATATAGACCTGATGATAAAATAGTACAATTTATGATGATTCCAAATATATAAAGAACTTGAAAAACAGAGCAATAACAAAGAAGTTATTAATTTTACAAGATTACGATAATTAAATATATAAAAGTGTTTTTATAAAAGTTATTTTATAAAAAACTGTTACTGTTCTGAATCTACTAAAATTTATAAACTTTTTATTTTGTCAGAACACCTCAATACGATTCCGTGGATATAAAGAACATTAAAAACGGAATTAAAACGAAGGAGTTATGATTTTTACAAATTATATATAAAAGGTATTTTTATATATAACAGTTTTGATTTTTTTGTTACTGTATAGAATTTTATAAATTCTATGAATATTTTATTTGGATAGAATATCTCGTCATGATTCCGTACATGTAAAGAACGCGTAACACGGAGCTAAAATGAGAAGGTTATGAATTTTTAAAGATTTCAAAAAGTATAAACACTTTTCACAGCCTTTATAAAAGCTGTGAAACTACTTAATTAACTGCAAAAATCTAGAACTGAGTTTTTGAGGGCCTTCGAGTCCGATTCAGCCAAAGTGTAAAACTACAAAATTGTTCGGAACGACATTTTACTTTAACCTTCAAATTTTTATAATTTTTGAGTGTATAGATATTTAATTAAAAATTATAAAGGGAAAGATAATTTATATAAATAATTTTCTGTAATTTATACAAAAGTGTATAAATCTGTTAGCATTTTAAAAGATGGATTACGAGTATTTTCGGGTCTGTTTCGGTTATAAAAACCTTAAGAAATAATGTCGCATTACTCATATAATATTTATATATGTTTTTAACTTTATAAATATTATTTTATAAAACAATTAAACTATTTATATAATATCGTTATATAAATACTAAACATACTAAATCAATTATTATTAACAAATAATCAATTGTTAGACAAGGATAATATTTTTCACAAACACAAATACTTGAGCATTTATTTTACAAGTACAATTTAAATATTGTTTCAATCTTATAAATTAAACAAAACTATTAGGTGGTGATATAATTTTATAATATACATTGTTGTATTTAATTTAAATGCATCGTACTTATACGACCTATAATTAATTAGGTTGCATTCCGGCTATTCGTGACGATATTCTTTGTTGATTGTTACTACATTCGATACATTCACTTGAGATGAGTTTATAGCCCCGCGTTTTACTCGTTTTACATATACTTTAACACTTTTTGGGGTGAGATTACATGCACATTTACAAATTGTTGCATACTTGTTTTCATAACATATTTATAAACTCATTTACATGATTGATTACAAACTCTTTTGCATAAACGTTTACAAACTCATTTACATGATTGATTACAAACTCATTTACATGATTGATTACAAACTCGTTTACATACTCATTTACATATCTCGCGGTGGAATACACTACTTGTTTTCACTTATGGACGCAAAAACTTTACTTTCACTCAAATGATTACGGATTTGCTTAAGTGGCATGAACTGTTAATTACGATAGAGTAAGCGCGAATGTTATAAAATAGATCTATTTAAGGTTGACATCCCCGTTCGGGTGATTAGCTCTCACTAGTTTCGGCGGTACCGAACTAACGAACATTATACCATGTCGTTACATCAAATTGCATTGAACTATATTACCTGAACACTTACAGTGCCTGAAAAGATTGGCATACATACATGTCAAAACCGCAGTGTCATGAACTTAGGGGTGAAATCGTAATCACTCATTTGGTATTGCTAGGCAATACACAATTTAAATAATTGTGATCCAACATTTATACTTACATTTTTGTGACTTTTATAAGGATTGAAACGGTCATACACGCTTTATAAACCTTTGATTTCAACATTTATACTTATATTTTTATGACTATTATAAGGATTGAAATGGTCATACACACTTTATAAACCTTTGTTTTCAACATTTATACTTATAAAAACCTATGAACTCACCAACTTTATGTTGACGTTTGTATTTCTCAAGTGAATAGGATGCTTGACATAACTGATGTGCATTGGAGTCCAATTTTTACAAGATTACTTTTCAAACGACTCGTTTAGAGGTCGTTCTCTCATATCTTGTGCAATGGTATTATGAAGTAACGCTCCCGGACATATTTTCGTTGCGACCCATTTTGAGGGTGTTACAGATTGGTATCAGAGCCAGGTTATAGAGAACTAGGTTGCATATTTTACCTAGACTATAACCGTTTTCACAAACATTGCATCACATCAAACTTTTTCATGTGCATACACACTACTTGCTTACTTGTTTACATGACATATATATATATATATATATATATATATATATATATATATATATATATATATATATATATATATATATATATATATATATATATATATATATGCTTACATTCCCTTACATATATTTTACATTTATTTATATAAGAGTTATTTATATAAATACTAGAACTTTTTTCAAGACTTTGTGAATGACACGATGGTCTTTAAAACTTTTCATGACTTTACATAATATCGTTTTACATAACATTGAAACTTGTCACATTCCGCCAACCCCACTAGTTACCTTATCATCTAACCCTGAGTTGGACACCGCCTCATACTATTAAAACACCTACGCCATCTTGCGACTGTTGTGTATGGTGAGGTTACTTTAGACGAAATCTCATTATATATTGTATTTCTTGTGAATTCGAAGAACAATGACAACTACAAATCAAGGGATGAGCTTTGCGGAAATTGAGCAGATTGTTGCCCGGCGAGTGGTTAATGCTATTAAGACTATTGCTATTTATGAGACTAAGACCCGCATGGCTCGCGAGTCTATAAGCCAGACCAAACATCAGGGAGACAAGGTAGCAAAATAATGCTAGCAACAAGAGGGAGTGGGAAGGTAACCACAATGGAAGCTTAAGCCAACAATAAAACAAAGAGCATAAGGTGTTTAGAGCACACACTGTTGGGCCAAGCAACAAGAAGAAATATGCTGGATCCCTACCCTTGTGCACCAAGTGCAATTACCATCATAATGGTCAGTGTGCACCCAAGTGCAACAAATGCAAGAAAGTTGGCCATCTGGCCCAGGATTGTAAGAATTCTACTACTGATATCAATCAAAGAACCCGCACTTGCTTTAAATGTAGGAAGCAAGGGCACTACAAGAGTGACTGCCCGAAGTTAAAGAATCGAAACCATGGGAACCAAGCTGGAGGTACTAAAGCATGTGTAATGGTGTACGCCTTAGGAGGAGGAGAAACCAATTAAGACCCTAGCAACATGGAAGATGATATCAATGCTTAGACTCTATTTCCTCTCGAAATTCTCATGGTGCTTTCTCTTAAATTTCCGTTGTACTGTACGAATGATTTCAAATTATCTATCAAATTAATGTGTCGTAAAAATTTCGTCAACTTGTCTCTATTTTACTATTCAAGCCACTTCCATAAATATTATGAGATTATAACACTATTTTGACGAAAAATGCATATCATCGTTAGTCCTCAAATATATATAGCCTGATCACCTATGTATAATTCAGGAAGGACCATGTCATGCTGAGAGTAGTCACCTTGAAACTTTTTGTTAAGAACCAAATTTCTATCTATATCAAGTTTTGTATGCGTATTCATAAAACGTATTTATCACGAGGAACCAAACTAATAATCATTATAACTATGTAAACCCTTACGCCATCTTACTATAAAGTCGACACCATCCTATACCAAATCTTAAGCCAAAAAGTGCCAAAGAGGCTCTTAGTCAGGCATCGTTAGTCACCCTAGGATAATCCGCCGGCAAGTTTAACCATCATCAAGGAATTGAAACCCACACCTCTTCACCAATACTATTCCGGAAGACAACACGAACTGAATTTCGGGATGAAGTTCTTTTAACACGGGGAGACTGTAACAATTCACATTTTTACATCTCTTTACGTCAATAAATATTCAACTAATTATTTTAAACTTTTACGCGTTCACTTTTAATTTTCAACGTTTAGTTAAATAGCGTAAACTAAAAATCAACATTCAACGTAAACGGGCATCAAACAAATAAAAGTTTACGTCAAACAAATATTATATAATTATTACGGAGATAATTTATGACTTTTCACTTTTTATTTGTATTCGTTACGTAAAACATCTACGTTTCGCAATAAAACACATTCATGCATGCATGTAAACCCATAAACCCATCTATACTTCAACAAATACCCACCATTATACACAATACCCAAAAAATTTATATAAACTCTTATACAAAGACACCCATGTCTGGTTATGTAGGCAAACACAACACCAAATTAAATCAAACACAATCCCACTAACTAATAAACTAGATTATGTTTTATCCAATGGTTAGAACCAAAAGCAAGTAAACTACCAAGCCACCAAAACTCATCACCTTGTCTCCTACACATGCCTTGGATCGGCTTAGATTAAGGAAACGAGGAAGGAAGACCAAGCATGCAATTGATTCATCACATCACTTATAACAATACCATACTTTCTTATAACCTACTCATTTGTTTAATCACAAATCCATGCCCTAAAAACCCTAACCCCAACCGTCCCTTGTGTCTTAACATTGGATGGTTTTGCAAGGTGGTATTTCATAAGTCCTACCCTATAAATAGAAGGCATAAAGTGAACTAACACACACACATTTCATTTGCAAGATAAATCAAACACGAAACTCTCTTGTTCTCTCCTCTAGCTTACGATTAGAAAACAAGCACCAAGAAAGATCATAGTTTTTGTTCTAGCAATATTACAAGCATACAAGTGTTAATAGGGTTAATATATAAGGTGTATCAAGGGTATTTGGAAGTTTGGGTTTCATTTAATCAAGGGTTTAATATAAGAAGAAAGCTAAGGTTTTCTAGGAAGCTTGGGTTTTATTTATAAGTATTTTGGGTTGAAGACTTGGGTTTGATTTTTGTTATCATCTTCATCCATTCTCATAAGGTCTAATATAGACCCTAATATTTTATAATTATTCATTTTCATATTTATATAATTTTTATATTGTTTAATCACCATCTAGTATTATTTTATAAAGTTTATATAATAAAATAAGCATGATCATGATTCGAATATACACTTAACCATGATGAAATAATGTTTAAAATATGTTAGAATGCAAGAACATACTTTATACAAGTGTTGGTTAAATTATAAATTAATTGGTGAAATAATTGTTAAAAGTTTATTTATACAATTTATAAATAAATAATTGTGTGAACATTTTATTTGGACATAAAATGATGAACATAAATTAGAGGACTTAAAATATGTGAAAGATGTGTTATTAATTAAATTAGAAGACTTGTGATAATTTAATTATGTTAAAACTTACAAAAACAGATTATATTTCACATATATACAAACAATTTATATATTTTGTAAGAATATGAAATTTTATAAAATATATAGACCTAATGATGAAATAGTACATTTCATGAGGATTCCAATTTATAAAGAACTTGAAAAACGAAGCAATAACGAATAATTATGAATTTTACAACATTACGATAATTAAATATATAAAAGTGTTTTTATAAAAGTTATTTTATAAAAAATGTTACTGTTCTGAATCTGATGAAAATTTATAAACATTTTATTTTGTTAGAACACCTCAATACGATTTCGTGGATATAAAGAACATTAAAAACAGAATTAAAACGAAAGAGTTATGATTTTTACAAATTATATATAAAAAGTATTTTTATATATAATAGTTTTGATTTTTCTGTTACTGTACAGAATTTTATAAATTCTGTGAATATTTTATTTGGATAGAATATCTCGTCATGATTCCGTACATGTAAAGAACGCGTAACACGGAGCTAAAATGAGAAGGTTATGAATTTTTAAAGATTTTAAAAAGTATAAACACTTTTCACAGCCTTTATAAAAGCTGTGAAACTACTGAATTAACTACAGAAATCTGGAACTGAGTTTTTGAGGGCCTTCGAATCCGATTCGGCCAAAGTGTAAAACTACAAAGTTGTTCGGAACGACATTTTACTTTAACCTTCAAATTTTCATAATTTTTTAGTGTATAGATATTTAATTAGAAATTATAAAGGGCAAGATAATTTTTATAAATAATTTTCTATACTTTATACAAAAATGTATAAAGTTGTTAGCCTTTTAAAAGATGGATTACGAGTGTTTGCGAGTCCGTTTGGGCTATAAAAACCTTAAGAAATAATGTCGCATTACTTATATAATATGTATATATGTTTTTAACTTTATAAATATTATTTCATAAAACAATAAACTATTTCTATAATATCGTTATATAAATACTAATAATATTAAATCAATTATTATTAACAAATAATTAATTGTTGGACAAGGATAATATTTTTCACAAACACAAATACTTGAGCATTTACTTACAAGTACAATTTAAATATTGTTTCAATCTTATAAATTAAACAAAACTATTAGGTGGTGATATAACTTTATAATATACATTGTTGTATTTATTTTAAACACGTCGTACTTATATGACCTATAATTAATTAGGTTGCATTCCGGCTATTCGTGACGATATTCTTTGTTGATTGTATAGACTTCGATACATTCACTTTAATGGTAAGTTTAGCCCCGGTTTTACTCGTTTTTTACATATACACAAACTCTTTTGCATGAACGTTTACAAACTCATTTACATGATTGATTACAAACTCTTTTGCATGAACGTTTACAAACTCATTTACATGATTGATTACAAACTCATTTACATGATTGATTACAAACACGTTTACATACTCATTTATATATCTCGCGGTGGAATACACTACTTGTTACCACTTATGGACACAACAACTTTACTTTCATTCAAATGATTACGGATTTGCTTAAGTGGCATGAACTGTTAAGTACGATAGAGTAAGCGTGAATGTTATAAAATAGATCTATTTGGGGTTGACATCCCCCTTCGGGTGATTAGCTCTCACTAGTTTCAGCGGTACCAAACTAACAAACGTTATACCATGTCGTTACATCGAATTACATTGAACGATATTACATGAACACTTACATTGCATGAAAAGATTGGCATACATACACGTCAAAGCCGCAGTGTCATGAACTTAGGGGTGAAATCGTAATCACTCATTTGGTATTGCTAGGCAATACACACTTTGAATAATTGTGATCCAAAATTCATACTTACATTTTTATGACTATTATAAGGATTGAAATGGTCATACACGCTTTATAAACCTTTGATTTCAACATTTATACTTACAAAAACCTATGAACTCACCAACTTTATGTTGACGTTTTAAGTATTTATTTCTCATGTGAATAGGATGCTTGACATAACTGATGTGCATTGGAGTCCAAATTTTACAAGATTACTTTTCAAATGACTCATTTAGAGGTCGTTCTCTTATATCTTGTGCAATGGTATTATGAAGTAACGCTTCCGGACATATTTCCGCTACGACCCATTTTGGGGGTGTTACAACAAAACCGTACCAACGATCCACTTTAGTCGACGGGTAACAAAGCAGTACCAACGATCGACTAGTTGACTGGTAACAAAACCATACCAACGATCGACTTTAGTTGACTGGTAACAAAACCGTACCAACGATCGACTTTAGTAGACTGGTAACAAAGCAATACTAACAATCGACTAAACATATAAAAAAAGAAACAAATAATAAAAAAATATTTAAATAAAAGACAAATACTACTGTAACTCATAATAGTCGGATTCTTTACATCAACATCATATGATTTGATGTTAATCATGCCGCCACATGTGCAAAAAGAATGGACCCATTAGACACGTCAAACACACCCTCCTGGATCTTGTCAAGTATCTTTCCAGCCTCCTCAACACCTGTAATACCGATGATGATGCACTTGAAGGATAATCGCACGATGGATTATGGTGGCAGAAGGATTAGGTTTAGAGATGGTGATGTGGATTAGGGTTTGACGGGGTGGTTTTGAGGAGGCAGCTCAACGTAGCCACCTAGGTCTGGATCAAACCAGCTCTGATACCATGTTAAACAATGAAACCCCGTAGGTATAATCTTATTAATGACCATTATTTATAATGGTAAAACCTTAATACCCTAAACCCATAAACCGGGCTTGGGCCTATTTATCCACTAATAACCCGATACATAGAATAGTCGAAATTTGAAAGTTTGGCGATACAATAAGAAAAAAATGGCTACGCACAATAAAAAAATCGATATATTAAATACATTTTTAAGCAATTAGCGTAATATTTTATATCAAACGTTGTGTTGATTAGATGTTAATTATATTCTCTTTTTCACTTGGACTTGTGTTGAACCACCAAATGTCGCTAGCTAGCTAGCTATTAGGGCTCGTTTGGTTTGAGTGTTTTAACCTTATGGAATCACAATGATAGTGATTCATAACGTTTGTGTGGAGTTCTAAATAACTCCTTAGATCATTGTAGCTCAGTTTGTTTAGAACTATATCTAGGATTAACAATAACATTGAACATAACATATGTATAGCGGAATTAACATAAGAACAATGATATTAGATGAAGGAAAGTATGAGCATTTTGGTCCAAAAATCACAAGATCGCAAGAGGCAAGGAACCACAAATACGTTCAAAAGACAATGCAAGATTGATGATCTCATGAAGTTCAAGATCATAGTTTATCAAGCATGTTGGAACAAGCTCGAGATCAATATTCACTACATAAAGTCACAAGATAAAGACAAAAATTTAAAGACTACGAGCAAGGCTGAAGACATTTATAGAATGATAAGCTTATAATTATTGAAAATTAGAGTGACCTCCTTTAGGGGGAGATTGTTAGGAATCGAGAAAAGACTCGGTCACTACCATTGTAATAGTCCTTAGCTCGTAGTATAATCCGTTAAGTAAGTTGTAAGCAAACCGGGTCAACCCATGGGTGACCGGCCCATAAATTGTATAAATACTCTCTCCATGCCTTGGAGAGGGTATTGGTTCATTTGGTATTCAAACATCTTCTTATTTCTTTCTCTCTCTAAGTGTTCTAACCACCTCTTTCTCTCTCTAGAGTTCTTTCCATTTTACTTGTTTGTGTGATTAGATACTAATTCCTACAACTATTAACAATTTATACATATCCATTATCAGAAACAAAGACATTTTCAAGTGGCAATTTGCAAACCACAAAAAACAAAGTCACAAGATGTTGTGAAGGCAAAAGAATTATGAAAAAGAGATCAAATTTAACAAATGCAATAAACTAAATCAGTGACATAACAAAATGTAATTAGCCAAATAAGTGCAATAAGGCAAAGCAGTACCCCTAATGGCTATCCAGTATAACAATGCATTTAACACATCATTCAACAAAAAGCAATAAACAAAAACAATACCTCTAATTATCATTTACTCTAAGAATGCATTCAACACACCGTCACCAAAAATGCAATAAGCATTCAACAAAATGCACTAACCAAAAATACATTAAGCCCAACCATCTCAATAAGCCAAAGCAGTACCCCTAATTGTCATTTACTCTAACAATGCTTTCACCATAAGATCCCACACAATGCAATAAACGTAAGTTACCCCAACAATCAAACACCACAATATCAAAGATAATACAAAGAACAATAAATTGTAATGCCGATCGATAAAGACAAATTACACAAACACAATAACTAATCTGAAATTCTCTTATTTAATAAATTCATAGGTTTCTCAAAAGCTGCTAGAGACAACCCTAAAAACGTCCTTATAAAGGAGGATAAGTTCAAGAATAAAAAGGAAACAAAATCCCATGCAAATCATAATTAAAAAGGTCCAAAATAAAGCCTAAAAATAGAAAAACGCTCTTTTGAGGCCCGAGAGGCCCAAAACTGACAGGGCTCATGGCAAAGTAATGAGTCTTGACCGTTGGGCCGTTTCTGAGTAACCATGCGAATTTCAGCCCAATCCGCCACAGAAATTTGTTGCCAAAAAATAAGCGCCAAGCGTATTTGTCATGTTGACTCGCTCGTTGACCTCATCTGCATCATCCTCCCCTTCTTGAAAAAGACTCAACCCCGAGTCTGGCTCATCATTACTATCTCCTTTATATGGCGACAAATCTGCAACATTAAAAGTGGCAGAAACATTATAATGACCAGGAAGCTCGATCTTGTACGCGTTGTCGTTGATCTTTTTAAGAACACGAAAAGGACCATCTCCTCGCGGTTTCAACTTCCCAAAATGCCTTGCCAGAAAATGCTCCTTACAAAGATGAATCCAAACAAGATCACCCTCCCGATACAAAGCCTGCTTACGATGCTTATCCGCATGTTCCTTGTATTGTTCATTATGCCGAATAATCTGTTCTCGAACCGACCGATGCAACTCTTTAATCTGCTAAGACTGGTCAGCCCCTTCCTCACTAAACTGCCCCACCTCTGGAACAGGAACCAAATCTAGAGGAGTAATCGGATTCCGTCCATACACAACTTCAAAGGGACTCTTACTTGTGGTGCGATTAACCGACCTGTTATAGGCAAATTCAGCTTGTGGAAGAATAAAATCCCATTGATTGTGGGCATTGTCCAAATTAAACGTGCGCAAAATATTTCTAAGCTCGTTGACAACTTTAGTCTGCCCATACATTTGGAGGATGATGGAACTGCTTAAACTTAACTTAACCACCAAAAGAGTCCACAAAGTACGCCAGAAATGACTCACAAACTTGACATCTCAATCAGAAGTAAGAGTTTTAGGAACACCATGCAACTTCACTATTTCTGTAAAATACAACCTCGCCACTTAACTAGCATCAAACGTTTTCGAACAGGGTACAAAATAGAGCATCTCGAAATCGATCAACCAACTACCATAACAGAATCTTTAGTTAGCTCGCTGGAGTACTGAGGTAAACCCAAACAAAATCTCAAAGAGTTTCTCTACAAGCTCTATTACCACTTGTGAAGTCCCAAATAAACAGATCTTCTTAGCTTGTTAAAGCTTAGTTAACTTGGATAAATCCAAACTAACTATATGAGAAACTATGATTGTGAATACTACAAGTTATGCGGAATCTAACTTGTAATACAAAGAAGAACAATGAATACTAAACTTGAATATATTGATTGCAAATATTCTGTCTAGGTTACAGAATAACTAACTATGAATTGATAATTCTAACTATGATGTAGGGTTCCTTTTATACACCAAGGAAAACCCTAATGGGCTTACAAAACGCGTACAATGATAATGCATATCTATTCCTAATATATCTCATGCATATCACTTTAGCAGTACTAACTATATAATACTAACAGCACTAACTATTAACTAACAGTACTAACTATACTGACAGTACTAACTAATATAACTAGCAGTACTAACTACTTAGTCTATTTCTTCAGTCTTTAGCAGCAGTATCAATCTTGAACCAGCAGTAGTAAAGTAGTACTGGCAGTAGTAACTCAAAATTCCCAACAACAAACATATTAAAAATACCATTATCATAAAAATTTCATATTGGTGTACCTCAACTGATCCACCTGAATCGTAGACTGGAGTAGTGTCAGCATGAGTACCCGATATAGATGCTTGCTGCAAATTGGCCATTAAGATGCTGTTCGCATAAAGTTTGTCTTCATCCTCACAATCAACAACAACAACCATTAAATCATACTCTTCTATATTAAGTTGTAACCTTGCTTCTTCCTTTTGAGCAACCTGCAACTGATTCTGAAGGTAAGTAAAGTCTTTCCTTGTTGGCCTAGCTATGTAGTTCCTAGCATAGTGACCCACTCCTCTGCAGTTGTAACACCTAATCTGATTTAACACCCCCAAATTCATTACGCAGCGGGACCAACAGTTTGGGTGTTAAGTCATAGCACAACAACATAAGAATATAAAGAACGACTCAAAAGAGACGTTTAAAACATAACATTGTCCCATTCATGAAAGATCAGAGTCGAAAATTTGTCCACAAGATCGTCACCAAACAACATCATAACATAAGTTTTAAAAACATAACACAAAGTGTTTTTAATGAATGGAACCAAAACAGGTTTAATCAAAACATTTCGCGCTAGACTCCATTCGCCACTCCAAGCCATCAACCCTGATTACCTGAGATAAAACATGCTAAAA